>BJBW01012428.1:0-27368 GCA_004320125.1 Scolopax mira | reverse complement strand
GCTCTGCCACCCTCACAGCAAAGAAGTTCCTCCTCATGGCCCAAACAAATATAAAAAAAAAAAAAAAGTCCAAACTGTAGTCATTTCTCACCATCAAGCACACTCGTGCCAAAATAGAGCACGTAGTTATAAAAATTGGAACAACAAAAAACCCAAAACATCTATCAGATTACATTTCAGGTCTTCAAATAAATGTTCTCTAAACTGGTTTATAAGGAGAAGACGTTGCCTCCTCCTGCTCTGTTTGGGACTCCAAGAGCAGCAAAGAGCAGCTGACATCCACGGAAAATCTTTAAACACCTGTGCGTTTGAAGTCAGCACAAAGCTTCAGCCGCTTTCGGATGCTACTCTCCGAGTGTGAGGGAAAGGCCTTCTTGATGTCCTCCATGCGAATTCGCCGAGGACGGTCCCTGCTCTTCCAGAAGAGGCGATAAATAAAAACCTACAAAACAAGACTCATTTGTGATGTCTGAAGAAAGACTCGAACCAGCCTGCAAAGGCAGTGCAGACAATGCTGTTACTCTCGTGACTTCTTCACACTTCCTACTTAAAACCTATTGTTTCTTATAAATTTACTTAGGATAAGCTTTCCAAGACACATATGTGCTTCAGGTCCAGCTATTCTTTGAGAAGCAGACGTGGAAAGAATACTTGTCTTGAAATTTTGTATTATCACATTAGAAATGTTCGTGGTTTAGTACAGAAACTTGAACTCAGTTTCTGAGTTCAGAGCGGCAGGGATTTTCCTGCTCTGAAAATACCTCCAGTTATAATTTTGAATTAAACTGACAGTAAATGACTAGAGATTTTTTCCAAAAATCTAAATTTGGGTGTCTTTATTTGAATGGTCCATGAGAGCCCCAAGGTTTAACTGCCTCAAGATCTAGAAAATCAACATGGACTTATGAAGCAACTCTAATTCTGTGCTAAGTAATAGGCCATAAGATCCTCTAAGATCCCTTACTTGCCTCTTAGTAAAGCCCATGTAACTCATTTTACACAGCATAACCGCTTCAAAATTCATTCTGTTTTCTTCAGTTTCCTCCTCTTTTAGATAATCTTATAACTTTTTATTTTGGCTAATGAAAAGCCTCTATCATATACTCATCAGATAGGATGCAAGTAAACAGAAGCAGCATGCTATAAACCATTGGTTAAATGACAACCAAAATGGTCTGGATGTTTAACATCCAACTCTTGTAGTGCTCTCACCTCACAAAAAAAAACAAACCACCAATAAACCAAACAAAAAAAAACCCAAAAAAAGAAAAGGAGCCATAGTAGGGCAATGAGCTTCTCAAATGATGTCTGTCCACACGAGGCCTGGGGCTATGCTCAGGGCTTTCTTGAAAGACCCCTCAGATCCCAAACTGTCTCTTACCACATACCTGCAGAAAATCCCTGATATGGGTGTTAGCTCGTTTTGAGTTGGGACCAGGTACTTCATAAAGTGGGCACTCCTGACCAACGACAAAAATATCCACTAATTCTCGAACATAATAGCCTTGGCGCGTCCGGATAATCAGGAAATCTGTTTCAGGCATCTTATGTAAATAGATCGGGGCCCGGAAAAGGTTGTTTTCAAATGCCTAATAAGAGAAACAAATCAAAGTGAGAAAGTCAGGTTTTGATCAGATTTTCTGTAACTCAATCTACAAAAAAGATCTTAAAAAACCAAAACCAAACCCCCACAGTAATTCCAGTGGTACACTGTCATTTGTATCACAATATAGGGATGTGCAGTCAGAACATTCCTTGTTTAGTTTTTTCCTGTGGTACAGCACGGACAGAATTATTGCTGCAGCTACCGTTAACTGACATAAATTTATTTTGACATTTATAATCTATTTTGTAACCAGGTGGCCCTTGCAACATTTTTAATATCTCACCTCATCTCAGATGTACACATTTCAACACGAGAAAGGCGCATACAAGCAGAAGTCCACCCACCTGACTTGTACCTGGCATCCAGCAGACTAGCAGTGTAATTCTCAAAGTAAACACAAAGCAGTGTTCATGCATCATGGACCGTGATAAATCCCTGTTGTCTCTCTCCTCCCACACCTATTTACTGAGCTCCTCAACATTCAAGCAGCTTCAGCCTTCTGCTTGGTCATCTCTAACACTATTTCTAATGCCATTACCAAGCAAAGCAGACAAGATTCACTTCCTGCAATTCCTATCATTCCTACAAAAATTTTTAAAAACATAGAACATTAAAAAAAAAAAGCCAAGAACTAAATTATTATCAGTAAATAAAGAGATTTAAAATGGAAATGAAACTGAATCTGGGTGTGTGGATTTTTTGGGGAAGTTGAGCATTATTCATGCTTCAATAAACAGGGCATGAGACATTCTGCCTATTACTCCATGTTCAACTTCTCTGGCATCTTCTGCTTGCTCCTCTCACCTGCAGTAACTGGCCTGGATGCAGAGAACCCAGGAAGGGAGAAGTGTGACAATAAACAGTCTCTCCATATTTGCAGTCTGGAGCTCCCGGATCTTTGCCAGGTTTCTGCAACACGAATTGAAAGTGCAGTCAGCGCTCAGCGAGAGGCAGAATAAAATCACCCTCCAACAGCAAAACCTGCATACTCACCCTTTTGTAGTAATTTTTAATCTTTGTTGCCATGCCAACCTGCATCATTAAAGGGGCGTTTTCCTCACTGTATTCAGCAAGGATGAGATCTCCATCCTTGCCCGTTAGGTCCTGGGGCGTGCGCATGAAGAACATCTCACCCCCGCCAGAAGCCTGACGCTCCTGCTCTCTCATCTGCCCCGGGAAAGAGCAGTGTTAGGAAACACAACGAACAGAGGCTCAGCAGACATCAGATACAGAGAAAAATTACTGGACCTTGGCTTTCTTTTTTATGTGCTTCAGCAGAGGTTGCACGGCATGAGGCCCTGGCTGGGACAAGGCACCAAAAGAGTATTTCTTCAGGGGAGGCCGATGAAACTGTCGGAGCTTCATGGGACCCATGTGGGTGGGAAAGAAGGGCTGGCGAAGCTCCACTGCTGGGATAGAGTGCTAACACAGGAACAGAACGTGTTAAGAATGATACGTGTCCTCTCAAAACCAAGATCATTCTCCTACCCTGCTAACCCTAAACAATAACAGAACCTAGTAATATCTTAGGTCTGCTAGCAGTAACACTCGTGCACTGAAATTCACTTGTTACCACTTGTTGCCTTTTGAAAGTGCTTAGATCCATTTATAGATCCTTCCTTTCTGTACAGAGATGACTTTAATTGTACTATATCAAATGGTACCCAAAAAGAGGATTTTTTTATTAACTAGGAACATACAAAGCCATTATCTCTATCAGTGGGAGAAAAGGGCATTTGGAATTACAAATATTTTTCCTGTTACAGAAGAGGCTGGAATCAGATGAGGTTTTAGAAGAGGTCACTGAATACCACAATGAAAGAATTAAAAAAAATCACCTCTTCACCTAGGGCTAGTGAGCAATAGTTCCAATTCATCATGATCTAAATTATCTTAACACTATCCAGATGAAAACACCAGTAGCAGAAGTACAGCCTCACCTTTTGCCTCTGCACCACTTGCCCCCCCCAACTACTGCTTCAGAAAGAGACACCAAACAAAAACGTGGCAAGTACAATACAGCAAGACCAAGACCTAGCACCTAAACCTTCATGAATTGGGGCAATCCCAAAGAGTTAGTTGAAACTCCTTTCTAATAATTTTAATTGAACAACATTAAAAATTTCTCTCACGAACACTTAACCAACCTGACGTCATCTAAATTATTACTTTTTCTACAAATCCTAAATCATACTTTCTGCTAGAAGCCTCCTACCAAGACACTCTATCTCACTCTACAGCCAACACCACTGGGAGTACCTGAATGATGTTTCCTCCAAAGGTTCCTCGAAGTCCCTGCTGTTTGGGGTAATAAAACTCATCATTGGAGAGGTTCCAGGGATCCTTCACTTCGGGCTGAGACATGTTCTAATTAATTTTAAACAGAGAGAGAGGTGTCAAAAAAAAAAAAAAAAGAAAAAAAAGAAAGAAAAATAATCAGTCATTGCCAACCTGCAAGGTGCTAAAGCTTATGCTGACCTGCTGTGGTTCTTCCTTGATGACACCTGTTTTTCCCAGAAGGATTCGACTCTTCTTTAGAGAAGATTCTTTTTTGTTCTCCTTGGATGGAGAGTTCAAAGTCATTTCTTCCTTTTCATCAGGAATTTCTGAAAACACAAGCAATCACACTGTAGGGCACTTACCTAGGGCTGCCTTTTCAGCACTGCAACCTCCTACTGAGATGCAGCTTGGTCCAGACATTTTAGCCTTTTTATTCAATTTCTGGGATGACTGATTTGAGTGGGAGGAGGACAGTTGCGGGGATTGCTTGGGGCATCCGCTGCTCAACACAAAATTTACAAAAAATCTAACTGATTAAAGTACAAGAAATCACTTCTGTTCTGCCAAAACTATTCTAAAGAGCTGAGGCAACAGGAGTGCCAGTGCTATTTCCCAACTACAAGTATTAATTATCTTTTTCTTCTCTCTATAGATACAGCACAAAATACTGCAAAGTCTGTTTGTCTTTGCTTTAACCAAGCTCAAATTCAGAGTGATTTTCAAGGTTGCTGGCTAATACCAAAACATTCCAATACATATAGAAATTCGTAGAACTGACACACTTTCCTGAGGAAGGCCATGCAATCCAGGCCACAGAGAAGTGTGGCAAGCTATGCCTATCCTTAAATTATACAAGGCTGCTTGAATATTGCCAAAACTCAGATCGAAGAGAAAGCGGTGGTTTTAATGGTCCAAACAGAACAAAAATCTCTCCAGATTGTAGCAATATAAGCAAGGAGCACGTACAAATCAAACTCCAAGAATACTGAGTAAGTTTGCAGCAGCAAAAATGCTGATGGGTCTTAGGCAAAGTCATGGCTCCCATGAGCCTGAAAGAGGCTTAAGGGATCTGCTTCTTCAGGCTTCGAACGCAAGCCATGATGAGAATGGCATGGGATAGTTTGTGGTTTCCTCTTCAAACCAACATGCATGCAAATAAAATCAAGACAGTTGCTTCCAAAACACACCAGGAGTCAGATTCATTATGGTAAATTTAAGTATCAAGGCATTAAGTTTTATTCTCATGTTACTGCTTTTAACTTGGGCGCTGAAAGTATGTTAGGGTTGCCGCCTTCTCCTTAGGCCTTTGATTTCTTGCAAATTACCTTCAAAAGCCAGAACAAAGGAAGATGTTAAGTATTGCTCCAGTCCATGTATTTCCTTTACAGTGTGACTATAAATCCTCATTTCCATTTCCACTTGTCTTTTTCCCATTTGGGTCAAATTTCTGGATGTCATAAACATACCTAGAATTATGTTTTCATCATTTGGATCAAGTGTTAAGACAGGGGGATCCAAGTAGGTTTCCATTGCCTGATCATCCCAGATGATATTGTCTTCCCAACGGCCATACACTAACTCTTCATTATCAATTGGGAAAATAGAGTACCAGGGCTTGTCTTCATCCAGGGAAACTGCAATAATCATAAGGTAGAATTCTTAAGAGTTTTATACACTACCTTGGCAGAAAACTACTTCAGAGGCCATCCCCACATCTTATTCCTTCCACCTTCCCCATCTTCCAGGGCTTTCTGAGGCAGGACCTCTAGAAGGCAAAAGAAAACTCACCTTGGAAGCAAAGAGGAAGCAGAGCCCCAAGTCTCAGCTTTACTAACACTTAGAGACTTTGCTCCATGGAAACACAGAGAGCTTCCAAGAACAACAGGTTTTAGAGAAAAAAAGTATCCCTTTTATCTACACCTTGTTCCCAAAAAAGAATCTTGCTATTACACAGAGCAAAAGTCTATACAGAAATATGCGTCATGCACAAAGACTGACATTCTCATCACCTTGCTGCTCAGGGAGCTGCTTTTCTTTGCCCTTTGCTATACCCAGGACTCCTGCTACGTTAGGTTTCTGTGCTAGTGGAATTGGTGGATTGAGCAAAGAGCCACTGCGGTTCAAACCTAGAGAAAAGGAAGAGAGAAGTAACATTAGTTTGACTGGGAGGAAGAGGAGGCACTGCATTGCCTTAAATCACAACTTGGGGGTTGCACGGAGAGAAGATTCCAGCCTGTACCAGGATAGTGCTCGTATCACAAAGAGTGTCATGTGTTGTTAATAAGGGTAAGACTTGCAAAACCACATTCCCACACAGCTCACTGCAGGAGCCTGCAGCACCTTCACAGTTACGTTTGGCTTGCTACCCATACGCTGCACGACAATGCACAGGGTGCATTTCTATATGGTCCCTATAAAAGTGAGCAGACAGTAGCCATTGTCAAAACAGCTGGTCTGGCCTCCAGCAGCTTCCTGACTTACATCAAACTGCCAGAGAAAAAAGGATGGCAAAGCAGACCTCAAGGAATAGTTCTGTGGAGGCAGCTTCTCCCACCTCACCTATGCTCACGTGTCACTTATGTCACCTAAGGTGATGCTTCTGGAAGGCGTAAGCCCTAGTGCGTGTGACCAGACCAACCACGTTTAACATCTTACTGTAGCTTTTGATGGGACTCAAACACAGCTTGCCCAGGCCTGGGTACCTCAGGCACAATGTGCTGGAAGGAAAACTGTTAGAAAAAGCTACCTCCAATTTAAACCTCTCCAACTCCTCCGAGTGTCCTGTACTCAGAGCTGAGCAGTAAAGGGTTGACACTAGCCCCCAGTAAAGACTGGACATTCCCATTAGTCCTTCCTTGTAGAAGCAGGATAACATATAACAAACAGGTGATAAACA
This sequence comes from Scolopax mira, assembly GCA_004320125.1. Classification (NCBI taxonomy): domain Eukaryota; kingdom Metazoa; phylum Chordata; class Aves; order Charadriiformes; family Scolopacidae; genus Scolopax; species Scolopax mira. The sequence goes on along the minus strand of BJBW01012428.1, from coordinate 20,586 downwards.
TTCATTCTATACAAGCAATTTAAATTTAAAATGCATCTGTGCATAAGAGAAAAGTATGAGTTTTGTAAGAATTGTTACTTCCTATCTAGAAAAAGCAGAAGACCATTTTAGCTCGGAAGAAACTTCAGAAGACTTTTACAAAATACTTCCAATTATGAAAAAATTATAAAGCAAATTCCATTGGCATATAAACTGCAGACATCCCACATCCAGCACTGCTTGATACTCATCATAGAATGGTTTGAGCTGGAAGGGACCTTAAAGATCTAATTTCACAGCTTCTCTGGTCCAGGCTCTCACCACCCTCACAGCAAAGGATTTCTTCCTGATATCTCATCATAATCTCCCATCTTTCAGCTTAAAGCCACTCCCCCTCATCCTATGGTCCCCCTCCCTGATCAAGAGGCCCTCCCCAGCTTCCCTGGAGCTCCTTTGGGGTCTGGAAGGCCACTATAACTGAACAACAGGCTGAGAAACCCCAACTCTCTCAGCCTGTCTTCACAGGAGCCGTGCTCCAGCCCTCTCCATCCTCATAAGTGGATCTATGCATCTGGTATTCCACATGGAGAGAAGAAAGCCAGAGTTGATATTTTCTTTAACAGAAGGGACATACTCTGTTTTTGGAAAGAAAGTAAAAGTCTCAACGTTCTGAGCGGAGCTGTGATTTTGCTAAAAAAAGATTCACTGACAGAAAGAATTCTGTTCTGTGTTTGAGATGAAAGCATGCAGCAAGTCAGCTCAACTACAGCAACCATAATTCATAGCAGACCTTTGATTACCTTGTTGGGCATTGTATGCAGTGGCATTTCTAGTCATGCTGGATGGCAGCCAGCCTGCCAAGCTTGCCCGCTGTGTCTTGGTCCCTTTGTGCTTGACATCTTCTCCATTCCAGATAACATCATCCTCCCACTGCAGCTGTGTGACCATCAGGAAGTGCTCATCAGCTAGCAGATCATCCTTCTCATCCACCAGCCCTGCATCCTAGAAGGAAAGAACAGTCAATGCAGGACTTTAAGCAACTTTATACTTTCAAACTAAAGGAGGAAAATCAAAAGTCTCATTTTGCACCACGCACAACCACCCACCAGCACGTCACCAAGTTCTTGTAGTGCCCCAGCCCCCAGTGCCACACACACCTGCACGTCGTGCCCCACAGTTCCCCTCTCACCCCCTCATCCGCGTGTCCTTTAACCTCCTGCTCCTCCTTCTTCTCCTTCAGCTTGAAACCATAATCAAATCCACTGCCATCTTCAGGGATGCCCAGCATATCATACCAGAGCTGCGCTGGGCCATAGCGCCATTCTGCCACTTTAGGCTTTGTATCTGTCACTTTGTCTGTATCACCAGTTGACTGGGAAAATTTCGATTCCACGGGTGCCATCATGGTAATCTGAAGCACAGCAAAGGAGGGAATGGTTACACCAGCGGCCTGTCTAAGTGTCACTAAGAGGTTTCTTCCTTCCAGGTTTCCCAGTTTATTCTCGGAGGAGAAAAGTATTTTCTAAGAAGTGCTTTTCCATACTTACTAGCTGCCTTAAGAACGTTCTGCAATTAGACTTCCAAGAACACAGATTTCTTCTTGACACAAAGAAGATAAGCTCTCCTACTGATTCTGTACCACGGATGCAGCCTTCTCAGTAAGAAGCAATCACCTGAAGTCACTGACTAGTATCTGGAGAAGAACTTCTGCATAGCTGGAATACAAGCCAACCCTGGCCTCCAGGTTTATTTTGGAGGAAAAGCTCTTTACTCTAAAAGTTGTTGTCTAATCCACTAGTACCCCCAGTGTTAGCTGGCGACCCTCTCTAAGTCTCAGATATCCCACCTCATCATCTGAAAGGCACTGCTCAGGAGGGGGAGGAGCAGCAAACTCATATTCCCAAGGAGATTTTCCTTCCGTTCCACTCTCAACTACAACTTCACCCTCCTGTATCTGCACTTCCTGTGCCAGCTCCCGATGCTTCTTCTTGCGCTTCCTCCGGGCACTGCGCCAAACCGACGGGACGTTCTTCCCAGGGCCAAAGAGACGCAGGAAACGCAGCACCTGCAGTAGAGAAAAACAAGAGAAAAAAATAAATACTGTGGAATGCTTGTCTGTCTGTCCGTCCCTCCCCTGAAAAGCACTACTGAAAGAGAGCACTCAAGTTCAGAAGCTTGGCCTGTACCACAACCCCAACCCCTGATGCAATCAACAATCTCTTGGCTATATACTTGGAAAAAAGTTTCTGATCCATCTGTTTGATGGATGCTTACTTTTCAAAAGGATTTCTTCTTAATTTGAGACACAAAGAGGCTCAACAGAGAGAAGAAAGATTGACTTTACGTAATTCTTTTCATTTTGAACAAACCAAAACGTTCAGAAAGACATACGGAGACTGAAGAAGAGTTGATAAAACTATTAGCAAAAGAAACAGAGTTAGAAGACAGTTCTATAAAGCAGAGAATTCTTAAGCAACCAGATAAAAATACCACAGTCTGGAAATAACAGGCTCATTTTTATTTCCATCGTAATGCAGTTCCCCTCTATGCACACTGCATCCCTCCAAAGCCTGCACTAATGACAATCACAAACTTTCTCCTCCATTTCTTCTACAGTTATGTTTGCTGATTTTTAGACAGTGATAATTGTTTTCTTCAGAGCCCTTGCAAATTAACTGACAGACTTATAAAAAAAGAAATTAAACCAAAGATTTGTACAGAGATGTGCTCTTAATGTTCCCAGTTAGCCTGTGACACTAATCCCCAAAGGAAATAATGTTCATACATCCACTCTGTCCATCTCTGCCCACATCCACGTTATCCCTTTCCCAAAACTGCCCCAGATTACTTACTTCTGAACCTTTCTGGCCAGTTTCAATGACCTTTTGCCAACGGCAAAGGTCTCAGACCCAGTCAAATTGCTAACAGTTCAATGAAACACAAAGTCTGCTTCTCCACATGCTATTTTAAGTGGTTTCATCAAGAAAAATAGTGCGACATTAACGGGCACATTCTCAGGCATCAGCCAGTCCTCGCAGCCAAATCCACAGGAGCTCAGGCTTTGCCAGCTCTAGATCTCATGAATTAATTATAAAGCATTAACAGCTTGCACTGATTTCTCCACCCACTGGGCACGTTCAGCACAGATCCAGTCCCTGACGCTACGTGTCGGCACCAAAGAAATGAGCACATCAATTTATGCAAAAAACAGTAACACAGGAAACACCAAACCTGCAAAAGCCAAGAGCATGAGGAAGGCAAACTTCTATGCTAAAGCTTCAGCTACATTTCTAATAGGCAGAGCTTAGCTACCTCATTAAGCATGGCATTTGATTGTGCAAGTTGCTCAGCTCCTTACACAAAGTCTAACCTCAGACCACGTTATCCTCACTCACAACCATCTGTTTGACAACTATAAGCTCATATTTATTCTCCTTCCCCTCCCACATTTCCTCTTGACAGCTTTAAAACTTCCAAAATAATTATTGAAATAAATACACAGACTACAATTGCTATCTGTGAGCATTTAGGGAAGTATTGTAATGAATCCACTTTGTGCAAAACACAATCCTTCTTTCAACCAACTTGTTAGTGAGCTGATTTCTGATCCATACTCAGAGCAGTTTTGAGGGAGGATTAAGGATACAGATCACAAATTTTTTCAGGAAGAGCACACCAAGTTCAGGACGGGATGAAAAGAGGAGCAAAAATTTGCCAGAAAAGCCAGAAAGCAGAGAGATTAGAATTATGTTAGTCATCTAGCAGTAGTATTCTCTCTCTCTCAGAATAACAATTTTCAGCAATCTACAGGCCTGTGGCTCTGGGCTCACAGAACAGCAAAACATAATCTCACACCCTGATTCGTACGATGCTTTCTAAGAGGCTTCTGCAAACGTCAGGAAAAGCATTGCACGTTAAGCAGTCTGGAAACAGCAGTACAGAGAAAGGAAAGAAAGTCCTGAGGTGAGCAAGAACATCTATGCGATTGCTTGCAACACCCCCTTAATGCTATACAATTCACATTTAGGGGGCTTACGTAACAGTTTCTGTCCTTCCCACGTAGCTCTTACAATACCTTGCCTGGTCGAAATTCCGGGAAGAGCTCTGTAACACTTGGCAACTGTTTGGTAGCATCTCGCTGCATGATTCCTGCAAGAGGAAGTGTGAGTTTGCCTTCCTTGGATTCTGCCTGCCTGGCTTCTTGAGGTCCCATCTCTGACTCAGAATCAGAGCTGCTGCTGAAATCCACCTTGTCGGAGGCAGCAGAGGAAGGAGCAATGATGGAGGGCAAAATGATACCGTCTCCATCTTCAGATACTACAATAGAACAAGCACCTTATAAACAAACAGGTTTCCTCCCTGTCCCCTAGTACAACCCCATAATGCCATATCCGATAGTTATACCAAATTATGCAAAAATTAAGCCTCTGCAGGTGTTATGAGTACCATTCTGGTTTAACCTTTCATTTTATCCTAAGCGTTCCAGGTGAATTTCCCAGCCACAACTGAGAGGATGAGATAAAAAAGCAATTTCATCGTCAATATCAGGATTTTAACAAACACTGGAAAGATAATAATTCATCCTACATTTCAGACAATCCTATGACATCGTGTATCAGGACAAAGACCCACCTCCAGAAGCAGCCCGCAGACAGGACTTTGAGGACGGGTGGTGCTTGCCGCAGAAGGAATTGCCACACAGCAACGTTTGCTTCCTTCAGACATTCACATTGGGAGAGAGAAGGAGAAAGTCCTCACTCACCCGTGCCAGCTGCATCCTTCTCATCTTCTTTCTTTACAGGTACTGGCGGTGGCGGCGGCGGCGGCATCAGCTTGGAATCAATATCCTCACAGTCAGCGTCGTAATCATCCTCATCTTCATCTGAGGAATCAGGAGACAAGAGCATTAGGCAGGCGACAGAGTTGCCTTCCCATTTATACTCTCTCCTTAAAACAACTCTCTCCTGAAAACAACTCTTCCCATTTATACTCTCTCCTGCCCGTCCCAGCCTGATCAGAAGACCGTGTCTTCTCACTAGTGAGGAGGCCAGTCCCCATTTTGTAACTAGAATGCAAAAGTCTTATAAGTTCAGCTCCCTCCACAAACTCATTTGCAAGACTGAAATTTAAGGAAGAGCAGGAAGAAGGAAAAAAAAGGCAAACTAGCAGAAAAATAACTGGAGCACTTAAAAAAAAAGTACACATATATTTTCTGCTATCACCTCCCCTTACACTGTGCAGAGGAAAGAAAGCTGCTAAAGAAGTAAGAAAAATTCAGTTAAAAAGGCCAAATCACCTTTAAATCCCACTAACCCAAACAGGTCAACAAAAAGGTTAAGTGTAAGGCAGCTTTAAGGAATACAAAGATTTAGCATTTGCACTGGCAGCTAATGAAAGGGAAAAGCTGCATGGCTTCACAAACCTGCTGTAGGCCAGAGAGAGCTCCCTGAAGCTCACAAAAGAACTGCAAAAAAGTCACTTCAGAAAAGCAATTCAAGGGTAAAACAAGATAAAACAGGTTGAAGTGACTCCCTAAGGGACCAGGAGCTTCTCTCTCTCTGGGTCTGTCTGAGCAGCCCCTGGCCTCCTGCAGAGCCCTCTTCTCCTGAGAATGTAGCTCAAAGATACATGATACATGACACAAAGATACATTGGGTATTCTCTGCAGGGGATCCCACAGCAAAAGGTAGATCCTGGTTTCTCTCCCGAGTACAGTTTGACCCCAACGAGGAACTAATTCCTTAGAAACGGAAGATATCAAGCAGCGGCTTCATCCAGCAAACACAGCTTCACAAAAAAGTATTGGGTTTTTGATGCAAGGAGTGAAAAGGCACAGTGTCAGCCATGTATGAGACTGTCATACAGTCCCCCTGCCCCGAAATACCCTCTGCAGCCAGAGCTGTCGCGCCCACCCCATTTACCTGCCCTTCGAGATGGCTGCAGGCTGCCCATCGCCTGCTTGTACCGGCGGCTCTCGTCTTCTGCCACTTCATTAATATCTGAATAATCAACAGCATCGTCCGTGCTCTTAACCCAGCCTAGGAAGAAAAGAAATCTAGTCACACAAAATTTTATCTTAATATATATTGCTAATTTCAGGCTTCACTACACACACATGAATCCTTTCCTCAGCTTCCTTTTCTTAGAGAAACAAAACCATCTGATTAACATTTTCCACCAGACTACTCCTCCCCTCATTCCAACCAAAAGCTTCTAAGAGCTCAGACTTCCCCAAAAAATTGGTAACTAAGCAACTTTAGCACTAGAAACACCTTTCACTCACCCAGTGAAACTGTTCAACAAACTAAGAATTAAAAAAAGTTAGAAAAAAGAACGTAGAAATACCATGCGCTTGTTTAACACAGGAGAAAAAATAAAATAAACATTTATAAAGGAAGAGAGACCAAAAAAGTGGAAGAGAACAAGCGTGAGAGCGGCCAGGAGATAGGCGGGATCCGCTCTGGGAAGAAGGCAGCGAGACCTTTGTCAGAGGAGCTCTCTGCACGATATTCCCTGCACCCCCCATGACCCGGGTACGTTCCTTCCTCTCCGGGCTGAGCTCTGACCCCGCAGCCCCGGGGCTGAGCTGCAGGAACCCGCCGGTGCCTCACCTTCCTCGTCCAGGTGCACCCCGTCGGCCTCAAGGCTCTCCTCCTCGCTGGCGGTGATCTCGGTGATGAGGCTGCCCAGGCCCAGCACACCCAGCCCAGCCAGGTGCTTCTTGGATTCCTGGGGAAACCGGAGCCACGTCCCAGCCGGGAGGTTGCGGGGCCCCCGGCCCGCCCGCTGGGCCCCGGCCCGCAGCCTGCCCCGCCGCCGCCTCCCCGCGGCGACACAGCCCTACCTTGTCGAGGACGCTGTCCCCCTCCAGCTGACCCGCTTCATTGATGTTGCCGAAGAGGAACCCGGCCAGGGAGAAGGGCTCGGCGCGGCCGCCCTCCGCCTCCTCATCGCTCTCCGAGTCCGACATCGCGGCGGCGGCGCTCACCCGGAAGCGCAAGCGCGGAGCCGGCACTAACCCGGAAGCGGAAGCGCGGCCCGGCCGCCGGCACGGGGAGCCCGTCCCACAGCGCCTCCTGGCGGCCCTGCCGCCCCCCGCCCCCAAGGAAGAACGGGAGGCTCCGGCCTTCACCCAAAAACCATTTATTGCAGGTAAGAAACCGGGGGAGGGTCTGGCTTTCCACGGGAAAGAACTACGGTTAGAACGGGCGCGCTACAGACCGCGGGGCGAGTTAATACGAGAGCCAAAGCCACAAGGAAAGGTTTATTGCAACTTAAGTCTGCATAATTTAAAAAAAAACAAAAAACAACACAAACAAGAGAGCTGTTAGCCATAATACAGATTCTCTTATAGTATAAAATCAAGTTGCCAGTGTATGTATCCGTACCACAGGGAAGAGGCAGGGGCCAGGACCCCCGCACCAGGAGCCAGGCCCAGGCCCCTCGCCCGTAGGGTCTCACCAACCGCCCTAAACCGGAGAAGGCACATTCAGCTTCGGACACAGAACCCCTGAACTGCCCAGCTTCCCACAGATGGCTTCAGTTACATTTAAAAAAAAAAAAAGAGAAAGAAAAATTTAAGTATTTCAGAAATCACTGAAGTGGCTCACAAGCCGACAGGTGACCATCAGCCTCTCCGGGGAACGGCGGCACCGGCACCCCGTTTCCCTGGGGTGACAAGCGGAGGGATGGGGCTGGAGCAGTTCAGGAAACCCTGGAACAGGGCATCACCTGGGTTCTCTGGCCTCCCAAAACCCGGCAAAAGGCAGCCGTGGCACTGGGCCAAGTCTGTATTTGTTACCTGCCCACAGAAATAAAAAGAAAAAAAAAAAAAACCCAACACAAAACAAACCCAAAGAAACGTGTGGGAGGAAGGGAAGGGACCGTAAACTGCAGCCCTGGATTTACTGACAATAAAACACACCGAGAAGTGTACTGGGGGGTGGGAAGGAGGGAAGATGGCTCACTGAGAACGCCCACCGAAGGAAACAGCTGGTTGGATCCGTGCGCTCCTGACGCTCGTGCCCATGAAAAGCAGAGGCTGGAGGGCACCAGCTCCAGCAGAAAGTGACGGGAATAGAGAGCCCCTAAAGGGCTGTCAATGAGGTACTCCCAACTCGGGCAGTTTTTGACAGTGTTCAGAGTTCACTTTCTGCTCATTTTCATCATTATCACGTTGTTCTCCTTGGTACTGCTGCGCAATCCATTATTGAGCAATCCAGCTAGGGATAAAGTGTTCTAGCGTAACGTAATAATGTCATCAATTCAAATACATTGATTAAGGGGTTGAATTTTATCTTGCCATACTCTCTTCCAGTTAACACCAGGATGGCTGCTCTGTAAGCCTACACAAATGGGGCGGGGGTTGTACAATAACACTCCCTCACGGGATTTCTTCTCCCCAAAATTATTGTAATCCAGTCAGGAATAACCACAAAAGATGCAGAACTAAAGGATTTCAATATGTAAAAAAAGTAAAAACTTTTAAAAACAGTAGTAGCTCCAGTATAAAATTGCAAATATACGTAGGAAAAAAAAAAAAAAGAGGTGCCTGTTGTTGAAATTAAAAGTCTATTTAAGAGCAGTAGAGCAGTTCAAACATATCACAAACTTTTAAAAGTACATATCTGAATTAAGCAAAGATCATGGGCTTGCACCGGGGTAACTAAGCAATTGATTTAGGCCTGATCGACATTAAAAACCAAACCAAATAAACCACGAAACATGTGCACTGGCTTAAATAAATACATTTTAACCATGATAAACTATTTACTCGGTTATTGAAATTTACCTACAGAAAATAAATCTGGAATAACAAGGCACAGAGTTAATTGCTGCCTGCAAGTCAAGCCCACGCTACAGGCCTACTACTAAAGGAAAGGCAGAACATGGTGAGTAGAGGTTACCTCGCTGAAACCCGCCCCGTGCAGGAGCCCCATCTGGAACAGCACTTCTGCTACCAGTGCAAAAGATGCAAAGACACTCCTGGCAATGGCACTTGGTGAAGAAAAATAGGCAGAGTCTCTAAGCTTCCACAAACATCATGCATACAGGTGTCAGGCAGTGTTTGGAACGCGGCGTTGGTCCCACTAGCCACACAGACCAGTATTTGGACTAACTGCAGCTTTTTCATCTACAGGTTGCAATTTGCTAAAGCAGCACCAGGACGGGCATACCTTGGGTACACAGCAATGGCAGCTGTGTCAGCATCAGTTACACCAACTGAAGGAAGACACATCCTCTTCAAAGAGGGGAATTAGGGCATGAATGTGAATGTTTCTATCCACCGTATCAGATAAAGCAAGGTCAAATTAACACAAGATCCCTAATAACCCTGTTGATATATTTTCTATTATCTTCCTAAAATTATATTCTTTTCTGCCCAGGGTAGACACCAGTGCAGTTTTGCATGTGTGGGAATCACAAGAAAGCAAGTTCTGAATTAACCAGTTGGAGGCTGCGTCTGGAAAAGACAGCACTGTCAACTTCAGGCAACAAAGCCCAGTCCAGCACCATTGGTTTCACACAACGAGAAGCACACTGCTTCATACCACCGAGCACCAAGGCTCAATCTAAGGAAGGTTTCACTCCTCAGCTGGTCCCAGAATCACACATAAAGAGCAGTGCACATCCTGAAAATAAAAGCCAGCTGCTGCTCGCTAGAGCTGCTAGAGAAAGTTAAAAAGTAGGTAAGTAGAACGTCAGTTAAAACAGTTCAGAATAACTGATCACTTAGTAGAGAGGAGAAAACTGCTCAGGTAAACCTATCGCGACTGGCTAATCGTTAACATTTAACTGAAACCATCAGTGAGTCGCCAGGAAGAAATGAGGGTTCGGGGTTCCTGTAAATAGAACCTCCAAATTTTCTGTCAGTGTTCTCCCAGAAAAATAACAGAAGAATTTGCCATAAAAATCTCAGGTGGTGGCCTGAGTGAAGTGAAGCAATTAATTCCTCAAGAGCAAATGGGCTGCTATCAAGTCTCTGAGATTCAGAGGGATCACACTGAAAAATCTTGTTTTGAGAAGTGTCATCCCAACTGCCTCAGTCAGTCCAAGAAGGTAACTGTTAACTTTACCCTCAGGGTGCAAAGTCTCTTTGGAGAGTGAAATAAAAACTCAGTTTAGAAGATTATGGAAAACTTTCATCTAAACTACTCTTCCACCTCTCCAGTTCTACAGTATGAAAATCATTTATTTGAGAAATTCATCGTTATCCTAAGTTCCTTACATTAGGAGAAGTTCCTGCTTCTATTAATAAATCATTGCAGGCATTCCCTGGGTCTTGCTCATTGCATTAAACATGCCTTATGCTAGCTCTTCATATAAACAATCACAGTTCACTATAAGGTGAATCTCAGTAATATTTCAGGCATTTTTGCATGTAAACAAATTGTTTTCAAGCTTTAAATTGACAAATTAAAACAGCTGGACAGCCAGGCTTCTGTTTGTGAAACAATTCAAATCAGTAAATAAGGGATGGGAAAAGCAGCAGCTGCGCTTAAAGCAAAGTTATCAAAGTTTGTGCTTTTCAGCAAATCTAGTAACTGACAGCTATCTAGTAAAGAAGTCTGGCTTCAAAGAAGTCCCTTCTTTTATTTCCCTCCACTAGATAAGGACAGAAGCCAAGCAATCCCCAGAGAAGCTGGAGACTGGAGCTTTACAAATAAAGTAGATAGATATTTGACCTCTCAGTTGGGAAAAAAAAAAAATCTGTTCTGTTTCCGTTTCCCTGAAGCAATAAGACTGCAAGAATATTCGTTGCATAAACCCTTTCTGCTTAGAGCTGTTAGTGCAAGATGCAAAAATCTTCAATTTAACTCATTAAAAAAGTCCTCCAAGATTCCAGTCAATATGCAGCTTCGAACATCCATCACCCGAAGCAACTACAAGAGGACACATTTTCGCGTGTTCTTCTTTGTCACAGGATAGAGAACTGCACGCACGGCCTCAGCAAACACCTCCCGAACACCCTCCTGATTCAGCGCTGAGCACTCCAGGTATTTGACTGCTCCGATCTGTTTAGCCAGTGAAGTCCCCTGCTGCGGCGTAGTGGGAGCCAAGCTTTGCTCTTTCAACTTTTTAACCGTTTCCAGGTCACTTCTCAAGTCTCTCTTCGTGCCCACTAAAAGAATGGGAACGTTTGGACAGTGGTGAGAAACTTCGGGATGCCATTTGTGCCTCACATTTGCATAGGAAGAGGGGCTACCGATGGAGAAACAGATGACAAAGACATTGGTTTGAGGATAGGAGAGCGTGCGCAGGCGGTCGTACTCCTCCTGGCCTGCAGTGTCCCAGAGATTCAGGCTAACTGTCCGGCCATCCACGGTCATCTGGGCACTGTAGTTGTCAAACACAGTGGGGATGTACTCTTCTGGGAAGGCGTTGGTGGTATAGCTGATGAGAAGACAAGTTTTTCCCACAGCGCCATCTCCAACAACCACGCACTTTATGGTCTGCATTCTTCACCCAGAAGCAAAGGCCTGCACAAAGCAAGAAAAAAAAAAAAAAGTTAGGTAAAGAACACTCAATGATAGTTATTTTAAAGATAAGCTTTAGCAAGTGTTTTTAATATTGCTAACGATTTCTCATCACAGCTAGATACACTCAGAACCCAGCATGAAGAGCTCACAGGCTAGAAAGAGAGTAGTGAAACGGAGATGCAATGAGTTGAGAGCTCAGCGACAACTGGTTGCATTCCAGCCACGTAAGCACAAGTTAGCCAAATTCCCACAGTCTTGCCTTACTGCCAGACACTTTCCCCCAGGCAAAGGGACAAGTCCTTAGAGGAATTTGCAAGTGGAAAGGGACTGTGACCTCAGGCCTAGTGACAAGATACTCTGTCAGTTGTAGGTTCACACACACACCTCCTCCAAGATTCACTTTTCTCGTCTACATAGTCTACTGCCTAAACGGTTCACCACAAAAAAAGGTCCAAAACCTATACAATAAACCAAGATACCCATTACTGGGCTGCAGTGCTACTGTTTATTACAATAATTTGCTCAACTCAGGATTGATCAGACCTCAACAAAGCTCATTATGTAGAGGACATCAGATAAAAGGTTCAGAAAATAGCACATACAAGAAAAGGTATTATTTGAAATATAACTAGCCATAGTACCCAGATTAGAATACAGAAAGAATTTTCCTACAGAAGCCAAGAACAGATTATTCTCACTAATCAGTGACAGAACAAGCAGAACTTAATAGGCTTCAGCTACAATAAAGCAAGCTTACACTGAGAATTAGAAAAATACATGCTGTAAAAAATCAGCAATCAGCCTTCCTAGGCAGACTGGGGTACTGTTACAGCAGGAATTTGACACTTAAAGGCTTCCCTGTCCCTTTCCAGATATGTGATAAATCACATGCATAGAGCCTAAAACTCAACTAATTCTAAACTTCCATCACATGAACAGCAGGAGCTTTGAAAATAGCATGGAACAACTATAAGCAGTCATTTGCTGTATGTTTTTCGTATGGCGGAGCCTCCACTGCTCGCCTGAACAAGAAGGAACTTGCAGTTGCCTCCTCACCCAAATGCCCCTGAGGGACCATCAGTAACCCTCAACTTGCAACCAGCAGCAAACCCGCTGATTCAAATAGGAGAAACAAGTAGTGGGAGGAATGACATTGCATATTCCAGGAAGATCACAGCTCCAACACCATCAAAATAGCAAAGGGAACACAGGAAAACTAGCCATGGTGAAGTACTTCCAAAACTCATGAAGCCCCCTCCCTCCAACTTCCTCTTCAAGACCATCCAACAAATCAACAACTTAGTGCCATTGAAGTCTTTATCTGTATCCACGAACTGCTCTCTTCCCACGGGGAGCACACATGACTTTTCTGTACCTTAAGCTTTGGCACCCAGCTGCAACAGGAATCTGAGGGGCATCAACTACAACGTACAGTGTTAAGGGAATATCAATGTATGGACACGGGCTGTATCGAAAACCCACAAGTGGTAGGAAGCAATGCAGAAACGTTGCTCCAAAAAGCCCCAGCAGGACACCGGAGGGGAAGAATACGGAGGAAAACAGGCAGGAGGAAGATGTATAACTTGGATGCAGTTTATCCTTTTTCAAAAAGGCAGGAATTACAGTTCTAAAACAACAGGAATCACCTGAAATGAAATCTGGCAAGAAAATCTTGGCAGAAAAGCATACATGTGAGTTTCATCATACATCAAAATAATAATAAAAAAAAAAAATAAAATCAGTCATCCCTTTTCAAGGCTCCAGCCAAATGTGCACGCAGCACAATAAAGGTAATCAGTAAACAGCAGAAGCTGACAGCAGGACTGCAGGTGTTATTCCACAACAGTTGCACCAACATTTTCATTTAACAGGGCCAGGGGTGGAGGGAAGAAAAAGAAAAGATATAGGTAAACTCTGCCAAATTAGAGGCTTAGAAACACTTCTTGCACTTTGCAAACCCCAAAGTCGACACCTCTTTGAAAAGAAAAGGGCAGATCACTGCCTGCTCTGAGCCACCCCCACGCTCTCTCCAGCGCTGAGGCTGCCTTCAGATGTTCCAAACCCACCCCCAGGTAGCAGGTCCCCTCCCCAGCTGGGACCACACTGAAACAGGGTGAGGAGCTGCCTGCACACAGCAGCTGTGCTGGTGCAGCCCGTGGCAGCGTATGGAGGGAACGGCTCGGAGGGGCCGAAGTCTCAGCAGGTTGCAGAGAGCAGGTTTTAAACTTATTCCTGCATTTACTTCAAAAGTACTAGAAGATGCTGCGCCAGAAACCTTAGTGGCGACCAACAATTCCAAAGCAGAAGTTTTTTGGTTTTTTTTCCCCCAAATGAACTACCTATGCAACAGGCCACTATTTGGGCCAGCCAATAACAAGTCAGCTGGATACATGCTGTAAAAACTCAGCTATAGCAGCAAAAGGCCCACGGAGAACACGACACACACAGCCTTTTATATGCCCAGTTCCTAGCTGCTAAAATAAACAAATTGCAAAGAGTTGGGAACAGATCTCTCTCTAAAACACACACCATGAGCTCCCCCAAGGGCTTACACCTTGATGCATGTCTGTCCACAGCTTTTCATGGAAAGACAGAGCGTCCCACACTCCTACCTGTACACACCCGGCACCATGCCCCGAGGGTCACCACACTGCCATTCTAAGACAACAGAGGCAGTCCCATATATTGGTAACCCATAAACCCATATGTATCCCATACCACCAACAGCTCCAATAGCTTGATGCAGCCTGATTTAAAATTTCTAATGAAAGCGTTACCCAAAGATGATTTTGTTGGGGCTTTATTTAAGAGCTCATTAGAACTTTCAAATCAGAGAACAGTACTAAGATAACAAAAAAGCCTGGAGCACGAATACTCTTTCACAGCATTAATATCTTGAATTACCCAACTAGGGCATGGATTTTAGAAGAGCAACATCTGCAATAGGAAGTAACTCCATGCAAACACGGCAAAGTATCAGCCCAAGTATGAACCATACAAATACAATTAAAGAGTGTGTAGGTTTTAAGTATGCTTCCCTGCAGGGCTCCTTTAAAGTAGGTTGTCTTATCCGAAAGGAATCACACGTGGCATATGAAATACAAAAAATCAAATGTACAGCAGGATACATATGATTTAGTACCGAAACACAAGATTTAGAGACATTAATTTAAAAAAAAATAAATAGAAAGAATAGAAAGTAGAAAGCCCCTACACTGTATATTGTGAGCAGGTGTAGCTGATTAAAGATTTACATATGGAAGACAAAGGTTTCTTTAAGGCACAACCAAGGAAACAATATTACTCCCATCAGGTCTTTCCTATTAAATCCACGTATCACTTCATTCAAAATGTATAAAGTCTCTATTTGGTTTTTTTTTTTCTTGTAAACAATCTGCCTGGCAATAAAACTCTCATAAGATAGCAAGAAGCTGGGGTTCAAATTTGCATGGAAAATTCTTTTTATTTCTCAAGCACGCTTGAACTTGGCACTGCATACTACTTGAATATAAATACGTGCTGAGAAAAAAAAAACAACACATAGTCCACAAAAAAATTAGCAACATTACCAAGAGCAGGAAATTGGTTTAGGGTTTGCTGGGGTGGGGTTTTTTTTTTTGTGAGCTTCAAATGAATTTTGGGGGAAAACTTTAGAGAGAAAAACTCCAAATACAACAGGTAACATGAACTGAAAAAGAAAAATGCAGATTAAGACGCCAACACATTGAAAACAAAACTTAAGAGTTTAAAAACAGAAAGCTAGGCACAAGCTTCAAAGCCAAGTTTAAAGGTTACTCGTCAAGAGAAAGGAGTGCACAGAAAGTCCAAAGTAGTGAGAGGCGATTCGGGTTGCTTAGTCCTGCCACAGAAAGGACTTTTGTTACAATTAAGGTGAAGATCACCAGAAACACAAAGAGATGTAGCAGTTACAGCAGAATGGGATTAATTTTCAAAGGATTAAAAGAAACCAAAACGACGAACACCCAAACCCAACCACCCCAGTACAGAGTGTTGTGCAAAAACACACAGAGAGTTGTTTCTATCTTGTCTATCAGGGCCTTTGACTTAGAAAGGCATTCCTATTTGGGTTCATTTTCTTCTCAGGAGATGCTGCAAAGCCTGCCTTCACTGCCTGCACACCTGGCACTTTCTTTGGAATGTGCAAGATTTCAATTGACGTGTTGAGACATTGTCTGGAGAGCTGCTCCTGTTCTGACCTAATTACATATTTTCTGGAATCATTAACACGGACAGCTTGCTCTCCTGTAACCCTGCCGGACATTTGCTGGGGAAATTCACCGAGGGATTCCATTACCCGGCTCTGCAAAGCTGTCATAAGTGAAATCACAGAATGACTTCATGTTGCATGAAAAATGTTTACGGGAGAGCAAAAAAATTCTGGATCTTCCCTTTAATACTTCTGAAGGAAACTTCCCTGTCTGTTGAGCGAAGGAAGAAAATAGGGAAGAAACACAAAGCTGAATTCTTCGGGGGTTTTCTAGACATATGCTTTTTATGCTTCCTGCACTTAAAAAAAAATCTTGGCAGAGGAACTACTTTCTTAGCAGGATATGCCTCTGCCCTTGCTATGTTAACACCAGATACCTCTTTGTTAGGTCAATTTTAGCTTTTAGCTTCACAGGGTTTGTCAGGTCCTTTATATCTCGCTTTCCAGTTTGGATAGGGCCCCATTTTGGCCAAAAGCGAGCAGAAAACACTAGGAGTTCAACCAAAATCACCTGTACTGAGCTCCCGTCTTTCTGTTCAGTTGCCACCTTTGATCAATCCCTCCCTGTTTTGCAGGCTCTGAAGTTTGATGCTGCTTTATCAGGAGCAAGTAGAAGCAGAAGTTAAGAAATCTAAACGACTTAATTGCTCATCTCTCAGTAACAAAAACTACATCAGAGATGATTCACTCTGCCTGATACATGAAGTCGGGCGGAAACCTTCAACAATGAACTGGGTAGATAAGGCAGTTCAAAGTATATCCTACCACCCTCGCCCATGCAAACGAGTTAAAAGATTTTTTTTTCAGGTGTGCAGCTTCGCCACCAGATCTGAGAGGGAAGAGAAGGGGGCTCTCAGCGATTTAATCAAGACCGTGTTACTATTCCACAACAGCTCAGCTTACTTGCCATTGTTTTAGCCAAGCGCCAAAGGAATGGACAAGTGCCAGGCCTTCAGAACACATGCCAAGAAAGAGCAAAAAAAAGTTAAACAGGACACCTCATCCCTAATACCCTTCAGCAATGAATGACCTACTTGGACTTCTCGGTGCCTTTCAAAGTTTTCACGCTTCTTTCTGTCCTGCCATTTACCTGCAAGAGAAACAAAACACACAGCAACAGCCTGAGTGGCAGCACAGGGGGAAAGCAATAAACAAGTGAGCCAAATTTCAGCAGCAGAGCAGGAACTGTGCAGTCGACAGCCCAGAGCTTCGCGTGAGCAGCAGAGCCCAGGAAGCTCGCCGTCTGCAGAACTCTGCCCGTAGGTCGAGCTCCTGTGCACGTTACTGATGCTTCACGAGAGTGCAATTCTTACTGGCTGTTCCCTCAGTGCAGTTGCTAGAAAGGACTGAACCTCTTTTGGTGCAAAAAAGGTTTCAAAGACATTAAAAAAAAAGCACCCCCAAACCTTTCATATAATGTTATTAAAACCTCTGTCAAATCAGGATGAAATTGGTTTATCGATTTAAAGGTTAATTTTTTTGCAGGGATGAAACATACATAAGCTTTACCATGTGAGCAGCATTTCTTAGGAACCACAGTGAAAACGAAGTGGCCCACATGAGGTATTCGGCCACCTCAACCACATAAACCTCAGTGCATTGAGGTTCTTACTATAGGCATTCACAAATTTTATAGGAAATTAACGATATTAGTGACCAAACTTTAATGACCTTAAATTCTATTAATCCAAGATTATGTTTAGTGGATAATAAACATTTCCAAAGGGCATAAGAAACAAGCTTGTGAAACAGCTACACAGCTGTGAAATAACATTACACCAAGGTGCAGCTGCAGAGTCACACAGGAACTAAAAACCGGGACTTGAGTAGATACGTTTCACACTCATATACTGGGGGTTTAGTTATCCTGCCATAAGCAAAAGCTGCTGTGTTTCAAACTTGACTTTCCTCCTGCAACCACGTGCAGAGGCATGGATTGGTCAAGATGGCTGCTCTTCACAATTTACTTGAACACAAGTGACACAAGTACTTTGAGGGCGAGCACAACAAAGGTGTAAGAGTAGGAGCTGGGAGTGCAGGGTTCTGTGCCCAGATCTACTACACGCCTCCTGGGTGATACAAGCAACTTGCAGAGGCCCTGGGTAGCAGAGTCAGTTCATAAGGAATTAATAACATGCATCCTTCCTACTTTTTATAGATGCTGGCAAGGCCTTATTCATTATTGTTGGTTAAAATAAAAAGAGAGAGTACCTCAGACATGAAGTTCTGTGAAGAGGCACAGTAGGCACATTCCAGGATGAATGATAAATCCAATTAAAGCATCCCTGATTCCTATTTGAGGTGGGGAAAAAAAAAACCCTGTTAGTCTATTTTCCTATCATCTTTTGTCACCTGGCATTCATTGGCACTCTAAACACTCCTTATTTGAAAATTTGTAACAAAGCCACTGTTGTACGTGAAGGGTAACGTGTATATCAGGAAAATCTAAGCTTTTTCCTTGATAAAAAAGCCCACACACGCTTTTCATTCCCTTTGATTTCTCCTCCTCCGCCCTTAAATTTCACTGGAGGGTTAAAAAAAAAAAAACACAATGCAAAACAAACCAACCAACAAACAAAAAATACACTTGGTCAATCAGTTACAGTTTTCAAAAGTGTCTTTAAATAGTTTTGATGTGATTAAAGCACAAGTTAAAGCACGCGCTCCATGTGTATTGTACCATGGCTCATGCACTACAGTATCAGTGGTCACCAGTCACACTGGCCATGAGTCTTGCAGTTCTAAAGCAAGCCAGAGCAGAAGTTACCAGTCAGCAGTCTATCAGATTCACAAGGAAAGGGAAAATTATATATATAAATATATATATATACTCCTTCTAAAGGTATGGATTTTTACACGATATCAAATCATGTGAGAACACTTTGGACTTCAAAAGAATCACAGCCTCATCACGTCAGCAAGTCAAACTGCATATTCAATCTCCTCCTCCTAACTGCAAACCTCATACTTCATTCTTTTTCCAAGGTCTCTGTAATGTTCCTTCCAAGAAGGATATTTTAAAGCAATTTTTAAAAATGAAAATAGTAAGCTAAAATACCAAATATATCTCATAAGCTCAAGTTCCCTACAGAAAAACTCATGTGTAGCTGAACGCTGGAAAACCGGCGCAGCAGATCCACACCATGCATCTTACATTTGACACAGAAGAGAAGGGAAGCTTTTTTTAAAATCCAAAAATAAGCTTGGGACAAAGAGCACGCAGCTAATGATGGTAGCACTCCAGCACGGGACACATGCTGCAAGCACAGAGCACACACAGAGAACAGAGGCATTTAAATCTTTTTTTATAACTCAGAACAAATATGCTTGGAACCACAAACATTTATAAGGAGTAAACAGATACCAACTATTCGTTGGTTCTTTCAAAAAAAACCAACCAAAACCACCAAACCACAAAAAACAAAGGGACATCAAATTAAATCAGAAAAAGGGAGGTTCAGAACAAATAAAAGCTAGCACTGCTCCTCTGGGTTTGAGGTGAAGCTCGGAATGCCTCGGCACAGGATGCCAGGAGTACGGGAAGCGCTCTGTCCCGAGACACCAATTCGGCAGATTTTAGGGAGTAGATCAGATACGACTACTCTTACCCCTAGTACCCTTCACGCAATCCCGGGTGAAGGAAAGCCCGCTCTCGGCGCTGAAACAAGAGACCTTTAGTAATGGCAAGCTCACCCCATGCCAACCTCTCCCGACACCCGCCGGGAGCAGAGGTCGCCTCGAGTTTGTCACTGTTCTCCTCAGGTGGATTAGCACCAGCGCGGCTCTAGAGAGCCCAGCCCAGCCCAGCCGCGGGACGCTGCGGGGGAGGGAAGAGCCGGCCCTGCCCGCGGGGCCATTCCCGCGTCCCGCACATCCCCGAGCCCAACACATCACAGAGAAAAGCCTGTTCCAAAGCATCCTCCCCCCTCTCCCGCCGCGCTTCCAGCACCGCCGGGCCCCGGTGAGCACCTTCACCCCCACAAGCCCCGCCGGGAGCAGAAGCCGGGACCCGCACCCCACTTCCCGCTGCCTGTGGGGAAGAGGAGAACCACACGCCCCGCGGCCGGTGGGGGGTGGTGGTGGTGCTGATTACCCCGCAGCTCCCAAGCTCGCCCTTCCCTCCTCCGGGGCAGGTGCCGACGAGTCGCGGGCAGCGCCCCAACATCCTCCCCCGGCAGCAGACCGCCGCCGCCTCAGCTCCCAGGCCGGCCAGAGGCCGCCGCCACCCGGGCTGTCAGCGGGGCGGCGGCCGGACACGGAGGATCTTCCTCCCCAGCGCGCCGCCCGCCCCGGCCTCCGCCCGCCGGCAACGCTGAGGAGAAACACGCGCGGGGCGCCCGCGGAGGCCGCTCCCCCGCCGCCGGGCCCGCGGCCGCCGCACCTCAGTTCACCTCACGGCCCCTCAGGGCCCGCCGCGGGGTGGGGCGGGGAGGGGCGGGCTGCGCCGCCGCACTCGGGGAGCCCGGAGGAGGGAAGTTTGGAGGGTGGGGGGGAAAACGCCGCCCGACCCGCGCTCACCTCACCTCACGCCCCGCCGCCGCCGCTGCTGCTGCTCCCGCTCCCGGGGCGACGGCGGCCCCTCCACCCGGCCGCACCCCGCCGCGCGCACGCGCCCCGCACCCGCCGCGCGCAGGCGCTCTCCAGCCCCGCCGCTATCCCCGGAGGGCCCGTCAGGGGGCGCCCCCGCCGCCGGACTGCGCGGCCCCTCCCGGCGGGGGGAAAGGGCGGGGGAAAAGAGCGGGGTGGGGGGGGCGAGCTCCGCCGCGGGCGGTGGGTACCCCAGAGTCTTCCTGGGCGTCGCCATCCGGCCGGTGCTGTGGGGAAAGCCCTGCCTCGGGGTCACGGAGTTGGAAGGGGCCTCTCGAGATCCTCCAGCCCAACGCCCCGGCCAAAGCAGGG
>BJBW01012427.1:21617-35618 GCA_004320125.1 Scolopax mira | reverse complement strand
GAGACATTCAAGGTGAGGCTCGATGAGGCCCTGAGCAACATGGTCTAGTTGGAGGTGTCCTTGTGACTGCAGGGGGGTTGGACTAGATGACCTTTGAAGGTCTCTTCCGGCCCAGATGATTCTATGATTTTCTATTAACAAGGAAGCCTTAGGTGGCTGTAGTTTTATTGCACTGGGTGTTGCCTTATATAATATTAGAACAGAAGTTCTCAAATGGTTTTCTCACAGAGCAGTGATATACAGCATTCGCTATTTCCATTTGCAGTCACTTGAGATCCACCTCTGCCCCACAGAACCCCATGAGATACCATCTAGTACACACTTAGTGTCTGGAGCAGTGCCTGCTCTACACGGTCAGACATCTGAAGGCCACCGACAAGTGTTCTGCAGACCAGCGATTCCAAATCCCTTCAATGAACAAATATTTAGAGCATCCATGTCTGCAAGAATGTTTTCTTACTACATTTTTCAAACCCACAGAATAGCCTTCAGAGAGACATAAAGGCGGCAAAAGGGCTGCAGAAAACACCATTTCAACTGCACTATTCCTTTTAAGCTTCACAAAACTCATACAAGCGTGTTCATACAAACTCATACATGCTCAGAAATGTCATCCGTCACAATTTGTCTGGGCAACACAAACCTGGGAACAGAACTATGAGCACACTAGAGTGTCATTCACTTTTGACCTTTCCTGTTTAGAAAAGGGCAAACAAATTCTGGTTCTGCTCCATTAGGAAAATCCATCACGAAGAACCCTACACCTCTGCCAGGGCACTTCAGACGTGCCCCTAAGCCCTGCTTCTCCACAGAGTGATGGTGGCACAGCGCCATGCACAGAAAAAACCCACCCACAAGTGCAGAGACACCAAACCACGCGTGGTTTCTCTAGCTTTGCCTATCGCATCTGCAAACCACGAGGTTTCGTAATCCTCTCTCCCACGTTGATTATCCGACTAACAACAAAGTGCAAGTTTACATTAAAACCACTCATTCCTCCAGTCAAGGCATTGGGCCCCTTCCACCCAGCTGACGATTTTCACAGAACTTGCAGGAACTGCAAATCTTCGTGACTGCTGACTTGCTGCTCACCTCAACCCGTGGAAACGGCATTTTGGGACACTAAGGTACAAACCCTGTGTGAGCTGGGCCAAGAAGGTGGCGCTGGGCTAAGGAGAGGAGGCTGCAGTGACGATGCAGTGGGCAGAGAAGGGCTTCTTCCAAAATGTGTTTGTTTGTAAGCCAAATACTAACTGGCTCTAAATAAGCTCTTACTGAAAACAATTAAACATTTCCAAAATTGGTTTCATTTGATTGCAGTACTAAGAAAATCTCGGTTCTAACAAACCTATTTATTATATTTAGCCTTTGAACTTTTTTTTT
The DNA here is from genome assembly GCA_004320125.1 of Scolopax mira. Taxonomy (NCBI): domain Eukaryota; kingdom Metazoa; phylum Chordata; class Aves; order Charadriiformes; family Scolopacidae; genus Scolopax; species Scolopax mira. The sequence goes on along the minus strand of BJBW01012427.1, from coordinate 34,235 downwards.
TCTCCTGACCACAAGAACTCATATCTCATTTTTTTTTGGCAGAGAAAGGGGTTGATAATGGGGGTTGCCTGATTCTTATATACTTATATCCTCTTACTAAAAAGGAAGAGGCTTTAAGGGAAAAAGTAAATATTGTAAATGATTTATAGTCTGAGACTGCACAGAAAATATTACTCTGTCAGTTTGGTTGCATATTGGTAATTGGCTTAAAAACAACTGTAGAATAACTTAAAAATACATTACACATATAAAATCTGTAGCAGGATTCTATCAAATAAGAAAGTTAAGCCTCTGCTTTCTAGAAGGCACTGAAGGACACCTCTGTGACACTCAGATAGGAGGCGCTTTACATGGTCTAACTCTGAAAGAAGCTCACCAAGCCTACGTCCAACAACCACTGCAGGACAGCACAACCTACTGCTACAGGGAATTAAATTATTTGATAAATGTTTGAAGCAGTGAAGTTTGTAATACAAGATCTTGCATCCTTCACTGTCAGCTCTTCACACCCTCATATATCAAAAAATAATAAAAAAAAAATCATTAGGGCACCACTTCTCAGAGTAGCAGCCTGAAGAGATTTGTAAACCAGAAGTTTAAGATTAATTAGGAAGACAATAGGTGTTCCACAGACTGACCCACTGCTGCACAGGTTATTTTATTAATTTTTCTACTTGCATTCTTGCCAAGAATGCAGAATCTAGAAGCAAAAGGAGACACCTGTAAATACACAGCACATTTGGAAGGAGTTGGTAGAAGTTAAACTGCTATGAAAAGTCATCTAATGCATGTATAACGCACATACAACTTCAGATAGCTGCATACAACAGGAGGTCAGTGTTATAATCTCAACTAAAGCAGCAGCTATAGGAATATTTATAAAAACTTCTAAAAGCGCACAGAAAGAAATTGTTTGGTGTGAGGGTGGTGAGAGCCTGGCGCAGGTTGCCCAGAGAAGCTGTGGCTGCCCCATCCCTGGAGGGGTTCAAGGCCAGGCTGGATGGGGCTTGGAGCAACCTGGTCTGGTGGGAGATGTCCCTGCCCAGGGAAGGTGGTGGTGGTGGGGGACTCAGTGGTCTCTAAGGTCCCTTCCAACTCTAACCATTCTATAATTCTATGATCTCTGGACTTATTAAACTGACACCCATTGAGGACGTGGCCTAAGCCAGCGACAAGCGATGGGGACAGTTTCACACCCACCACAGTGAACACATTCTATGTGCAAAACATCAAGCCACACCAATTTCCACACTGGTGAGACCACCGGTCCTGTTCCCATCGGTAACTGGGACTGGAGGTAACCTCCAGACAGGGTTTGTAGTAACCACAAGGTAAACAGGTGTAGGCAGAGTTTGCCTTGGCTGCCCCGCTGCCGAGTCTCAGCGGCGTGTGTTGGCCAGACCCCACTGCACTCAACGAGCATCGCCCAACGCCTCTCGCCAGCCTTGGGGCTGGGATCCTCTCTCCCACATCAGGAGACAGAACCAGGGGCTCGGAACGACAGCCGGGCATTTGTGGCTTTGGAAAGGAGACTGAAGATACAGTCTCGTTCTTGTAGGCTGCAGAGTTATGTGACTTTCTTTGTTAAAGAGTTCTCAGGTGTGATTTCAGGCAAGATCAAAACTGCATTCGTCTCTACCATGGAAGGGGGATAATCAAAAGCAGAAGGCATAGTTATTGAATAAATCTTTTTTACTGTGAGCTCCAACAGTTTTTTTTCTACAAAAGCATCTAAAATAACATGGCATCCTGAGATGTTAATTATTCACTTCAATTAAAAAATACCAGGTGCTTTATGACCATCAGCGTTACTCAGTACCTACGTGGCAGAGTTCAGAAGCTCTTGACATACTGACCTCTTTGACTTGAAGCTCCACCAAAGATAATATATGCAAAACATAAATACTTGTTCTGGTTTTTAACAGAACAATTTGTATCCCATCATTATTTTCTCCTTTGTGAAACTCCTACCTAATGGGTCATTTTCTTCAGGGCAAGTGGGGAATGACCTATTAGTTATAAAATAATTGTGTCTGCATGCTTCTTTTTCCATGTCAAAGGAAGGATCAGGAGGACAGTTAGTAATGGTAGCTCTAAGTGCAGCAGCCACCGCATTAATTATTAATGACAGCGCTGATGGCAGTGGAATTAGCTGAAGCAGTAACTGGGCAATAATCCCCGTGGTGCATGCCACTGGAATCAGTCAGGTTACACTTACCAGTTTATCACTCTACAAATCATATAAATTATCTTTCAGCCTTGACACTTCTACCAATACTACTTTTTCGTGTGTGTTACTCAGTCGTATGTATCTCTGAAATCAGTCTGCATTCCTGCCCCAACAAGGGCAAAACATTGACTGACTCCCAGATGGCACAGAAAGGGGAAAGCAAACAAAGCCTTCATTGGTTATTCAAAAGGAGAAAGGGAAATCAGATTGCTTTTTGATAAAGAACAAAACAAATAATAAATTACATGAGAAACAGCATGCAAATGTTTCTGCCATATGCAATACCTTTTATTTTGGCCCTGCCTGTGTGAAGCAGTGAAGGGCCTTCCACCAGCCCCAGCCACGCACTTCCCACCAGCTCCGGAGCAGGTTCCCTGCTGCAGGGCCCTGGCACGGGGGAGAGGGCACCCTGTGACGCCCCCACATCCAAAAAACACCCAGAGGCCTGAAAACGCCAGTGCAGACATTGCTACAGCTGACGGATCACGCCAGGTTCTAACTGGAACCTGTGAGCCAAATTTTCTCCCGACGTGGGCGGCCAGTGAAGGAGTTACTTGTGCCTTATCAAGTATTTTCCTCCAGCACTTGCCCTCCTTTCAGAAGCCAACCAGCCTGCTTTTCCTTTACTTTTCCTCAAATAATCTATCAATAATCTCTCCAGTTTGAAAGTAAAGGGACACAAGGCTAAAGCAGCAGCCAAGAAGCTGCTGGACCATCAATTTTACGTATAATTAAAACTAAGCATCCAAAACTCTAGCCTACTGCATTCCCTCCAAATAGCCTTGGAAGGGAAACAAAGATGTTCAACCTTTTTTTGGTGAAGATATATTTAGTAAAGAACGATTTGTGAGTTATCCCAATAATAGCAGAAGCTAGAGATGCCTTACCTAGAGGAGCTTGCTCTATTCACTTCTCCCACACGTACTGTGTACAGTTGTGTAACCTCTCAGCTCTTCAGCACTTATTACAGAGACAGTGAGAATAAAAGCTGTATGTGAATCCAGCCCTCACTTCCAGGCGAACTTCCAAATTGTAAGAAATGGACAATTTGCTTTTAAAAAGCATGAACACTGTGGGGAGCACCCACAGCCAGATCTCCCCTGGTGAGCAAGGCACCCTGTAAACAATGTCACCCTCTTGGGGCCAGAGCATCCTGCATTCCCGGGTGCACCTCTACCTTCTCCAGACTGCCTAGCTCATAGCCTTCAGCCAGAAATCTCCACGTGGTCCATAAAATAGTGCAGCAAAAGCAGCACTTCTTATGTCAGACACGGCTGCCCCTTCTTTAGATCCATCTCACACCTGACCGAGTGTTTTGTGATGGCTCTGCTGGACACACAGGCAGCCTGGGGCACTCCTTTCCCAGGTGGCACCCCCAGAGCCTGTCTCACCCCTGAGGGCTGCCCGGGTGAAAGAGAAGGCAAATTTCCAGCCTGCCCGCTTTTCTCCCTCCTCCTCCTCCAATCTCTCCTCTCTGGTGCCCCTGTTCAAACAGGACCAGGAAGCTGTGGTGATGTAATTTAATAAGCAAAGCCCAACACAGGAGCTGGCTGCGGCTGACACCCACGGTGCCAGCCATTCCTGCTCACACTTGCGTGGGTTAATCTTTTTATTCCTAAACAATGGCTCCGATGGCAAGGCCTGTGAGAGGCGGGAAAGCTGGGCAGCCCCGACACACACACACATGGACCAGGATGTGGGCAGGGCTGCCACCCCGGGGCTCTCTGTGTAGGCAAGGCACGGATGGACCCCCACCTCTGTCCCACCCGGCCACCAGCCCACCCCCTGCCACCCTGTCCCAGGCCACCCCTGGAGGAGCCCGTCTCCAGAATGGTGTGTTCGGGCAGGCTGCTCGGGGACAGACAGCAGAGCGGGCTAGGGAAAGAAACAGGTGAGCCCTTCAGGTTATTCAGAGAGAATCTCCTGCGCTTTCACATGTAGTCTAGGAAAAGTCCCACCTACTTCACCTTCTTGTTATTCTTTTTAAACACAAATTAAAAAAAAAAAACAAACCAATCTGCCATATTCGTGACCTTCAGTTCCAGTCTGTGGTGGGGCACGGCAGCCACGAACCACATTCACAAAGTGCTTCTGGAGCGAAAAGCAAAATGGTGTAGCCTTCTCCTGCCCTGTGACGTAGATGACACAGCCAGCCTGGGAAGGGCAGGCTCCCTGTGGACACCAGCACCATGTCACCCTCGTGGAGCCCGCTCCTGCTCCGCTCTCTCCCGCGGGCACTACAGGGCATATCCTGGGTGCAGGGCTGAAATGGGAGAGAAGAAATCATGGAATCATAGAATAGTTGGGGTTGGAAGGGACGTTAAAGATCATCCAGTTCCAACCCCCTGCCCTGGGCAGGGACACCTCCCACCAGACCAGGTCTCTCCAAGCCCCATCCAGCCTGGCCTTGAACCCCTCCAGGGATGGGGCAACCACAGCTTCTCTGGGAAACCTCTTCCAGTGTCTCACCACCCTCACAGCAAAGAATTTCTTTCTGGTGTCTAATCTAAATCTCCCCTCTTCCAATTTAAAACCACTGCCCGTTGTCCTGTCACTGCACTTCCTGACAAAACCTCTAAATAATCCATAGGTCAGTTAATCACCTGCTCCGTCCTTGTCTTGCCTTTGCACACCCCCTGGTTGTCCTAAGGCTCTCATCCAAGCAACACTCCAGAGCTCATAGCAGGGACTCCAGCCTTGACAATCCTGAGCACTTCTTACTTTACTGTACCTGGAAGCTTTTTGAAATGCTTCTAGAAAAGGGGGAAGAATAATTTAATTGGCACCAGAAGGACCTGGGAGGCAGGCACCCATCCCACTGAATTCAGAGACCCAAGGGATGGAAGCAAGCATCCCCTGTCATTTGCTACAGATGTGCCTCAGGGCAAATACCTTGATCCTTTTCCAGAGCTCATGTTGGAGCTTTCCAAAGCTCATGTTCCAAAACTCATCCTGAGTGACCTCCCCTTCCCCCTCCCTAACGGGCCTGCCCTGTCTTGTTCTGCCAACAGCAATTTCTTGACTGCCTGGGTCGCATCTCCATCTTGGATTGAGGCAAGCTTGGAAGGTCACTGTAGGATGCAGGTTTCCTTGGCAAGCTCCTAGGTAATTTGCCTACAAAAGTTACTGACAAAAGAGGACTGCTTTGCAGGACAATGGCTAAGGAGATCTCTTTTGACAGACTCAATGGGAGGCAGGTTTCCAGCATCTTAAGCCCGATTGCAGCACCTCATTTCAGGTTATTCCAAGATCCTTTCTCAGGTGGCTTCTAGATGAATTGAGGACCCTTGCTACATGAGGAACACGGCCAGGGTGGACAGGACGGATAGAACAGGAAGAGGCTTACAATCTTTCAATGAGCAAAAGTGGGAAAAAAAAGCTGGTAATTGCTAGCACTTTCCACAGTTCCCAGCTGTTGGTAATTTACGCACTCCAACACCGATACATGGAACTGCATCTAGAACCCAGCCCAAAACAGATCAACCCTTGGCAGATGGAGTCCAACTGGTGGTGATGACCATGGTGCTCATGCACCATTTTATCTTCGTGTTGCCCTTTATGTAGTCCAGTTTCAAAGGAAAATAAATATGCCTGACATTTCAATCCAAACTTTTGATGTTAGCTATGCAGTTCCACACGCGCTGCTGTATCACGTGAAATGCTGCTTGTGAGACAGATTTGGCTTTTTAACACTCTTGCAACCTGCGGGGTTGTTTCTGCCGTTTCCCTCAGCTCTGGTGAGGCAGCAGAAGAGGCTGATGGTGGTGAGGGGGTCATGGTCACCAGCTGCTGCAGTGAAGCCACAGGAGTTCTCCATATCGCTGAGAGATGTTGAGTCCTGCTTTTTATGGGTACATTCTCTGCTCACCATCTACAGGTCCTAAGAGCCAAAGTGTCCTGGTTTATACAACAGTAAATATGTTTTTTCTTTTACCAGAATTGGAACCTTTGTTATTTTCTTTGTATCTTGCCTCCTAGGGACTCACTTCCCTAAAACCTCTTTTCCTAAAAACTCAGAAACTTGCCAAAGTCTTCCACTTGCCAAACTGAGCAATGAGGAGGAGAGGTTCAAATGCCAGGGAAACTGAGGCAGCAGCAGCTTTAGCTTGTGCCCCAGGATCTATGGGTGGAGGAAGCTGGTTGAGAGCCTGGCCCAGGTTGCCCAGAGAAGCTGTGGCTGCCCCATCCCTGGAGGGGTTCAAGGCCAGGCTGGATGGGGCTTGGAGCAACCTGGTCTGGTGGGGGGTGACAACCTGGGCAGGGGGGTGGCACTGGGTGGGCTTTAAGGACCCTTCCAATCCCAACAATTCTATGATTCTATCAGCTCCTGAACACCCCACCCCAAACCCATGAAAGCAAATGCTTGAGCTTTTGATCTGCCAGTATATACACCAATAAGCATTTTGGGGAAGACTTTCTGCCCAATTTCACAGCTGCATGATGAGCATCACTGGGTAACATTTACATTCTTATAAGCAGAGCGGGGACAAGGAATATTGAGTTAGGGCAGGAGAAGTGCAAGAAGGATGCCACATGGATTTGAGACTCAGGTTTTGCTCAGGAGTGCTCCTGTATGGGTGCATACCCAGCAGTACCAGAAGTGCCTTTCAGGATCCTAACAGAAACTGTTAGGGGGAGACTATGGGCTGCCCTTCGAGGTGTTCCTCAGAAGCCACTGAAGACGATGTATGTGACACCACGATGTCTGCAGGTCTCTGCCTCCATGGGAGAAGATGTGGCAGTTCCACCACCTTATAAACCCAGTCCTCATGTAGGAGACCAGGCTGCCAGCGATGGACCAGCGCTGCCCATGTCTCCCTCCTGCCACCCCACCCTTCTCCCTCAGTGTCCCAGTCCCACAGCCTTATCGAGGCCCATCTTCAGCTGCCCTGCTCCCAGCTGTGCCCTAATCTCCACCACACACAGAAAAAGGCACTAAATTGTATGATCTGGGTCAGGCAAGATAACAGGCAAGGCTGGGTGTGACACACAAGTGCCACAGCTTCTCACCACCCTTATGAAAACACACCCACCAAATTAACCAGGTGCCTGTGAAACAGCCTTGGAATTACTCCCAAGTTATTATTCCCCCTAAAACTGCGCAGCCCAGAAACCAAACAAATAAGCCAGGGAAAGAAATAAAAGATGTACAGAATATTTCTTCAACACCTCTAGAAAGAAAGGTGTTGAAATAAAGAACCTTTCCTATTGATTTACTAACTCTCATTAGCTGCGTCTGCTCCCTCCAAATGAAACGTCCTTTTATAGGCATCTACCTTGAAATGGGCTTTAGTGTGGGGCATTCTAGAACTTGTTTCTGAAATCACAACAGCTGATTAAAGAGCAATTAATTTAGACAGAAGTAATTGTGGTGTGAGGGAAAGAGAGTCTGAACACCTATGTTCAGCTTTTTCCCTCACCAGCGTTTTAAAAATGTGACTGTTGACTATTTTGAGAATGATTTCTGAGTATCATTTAAAACAAAAAGGCTATTGATCCCTCACTCATTTCTTCCTCTTAGCTTTAGAGTTTACACTATTATTTGATCCATTTTTGTAGGTTAGAACAATTTATAGCTCTTTCAACACTTTCATTTCGGGTTGAGAGGCGACGCTGTTCCCTGGGCTGAAGGAGAGAACATCAATCACAGAAAAGCTGAGGAAAGTCTCGGGCAGCAGAGAACAAGCCCCCGTGGATCCATCCATTCACTGCTCAAAGTCAGCCCTTCAAAATGCTTCCAACAAAACAAAAAGCACAGAACCTGCGCCCTGTTCCTAGGAAATCCATTGGCTAGGTCTGCGTGGAATGGTTAAGTAAAAAAGACATTCAAGCCTCAGCACGCACCAGCTCTCGGGATTTGCCAAGTGCCAAGTTTATCAAATAAATTGCACAGGGAATTGGCACACCAGGCTGTCATTGTGCACCGTGTTGCACCGACACCATCATCTGACTGTACAGCATATGGTGACTGCACACCGTACCGTGACTCTGCCCTTTCCTCCTCCCGACCCCGACCCCGACCCCGCAGGGACCCCCCCGCGCAGCCACGGAGGGGGAACAGCAGGTTTGTCACGGGCATCCTCACGGGCAGAGCAGCGCTTGCAGTTGTTTCGGGGTAACTCCAGCCAAATAAACGCCGGGAAGAAGTCAAAGCCTCAAAGTGGAGCTGCTCTATTTTCAGCTGAGCTTCGCATCTGCAAACTCCTTCCCTTCTTTCCCTCTTTTCCCTTCCCCTCCCTTCCTCCCTCCCCTCTTCTCCCTCCCAAAGGGGGGTGCCAGTGGGGCACGCTGCTGCTGCCAGGGCTGTGCGGGCACACGCCTGCGGGGTGAGGACCACAGAGTCCACAGGTACACCAAGTGATCTCTGCTTTAAACAATTTTGTTGTAGCAATTGATTTAAAAAAAAAAAAATCAACATTAAGAACAGACTTCCTCCCCAGGAGAGTTTACTGCAATGCATTGATGTGCTTGGTAGTAAAGAGTGCATTTCTTTTATGTGCTTGGATTTAAACATGTTGCTGGATGGACTAAAAAAGTTAAGTAAAAGTTGTTGAGAATGGAAAGGCACCGTTAGCAGCACAAAAACCCCTGAAGTTCACAGAAGTCACCACTTTTGTTTTCACACTTGGAGAAGCCAGGCAAGTTTTTTTCATACATGAAAGACACAGAATATCCTTCGCTGAAACAATCATTTAGTCAGAGAAGAGATTTAAAATTTTTTTTTTAAATCTGATAAAAAAAAAAAAGAAGTCGTCTTTCAATTAGTAACACACTTAAATCCTTCATCAGAATGGCTGTAATGGGACACATGCATTATTAATACACATCCAAAGCAAAGCGGAAATAACCATTAGCACCTCACAATATATTTCCAAGATTTAAGAGCTGAAACTTACTCCTCTGGGACACTCTGGTTCTACAAAATTGCAGATATTTAATTTACTCCCTGGCACAGTGGCTCCATGGAAATTGCTGTCACTTTCCAGGTGACCCTCTGCCTGCTTTAAAAAAAAAAACAGCTCTCTTTAAAAAAAAAAAAAAATTATAAAAAAATGGAAAGAGGAAAAGAAAGAAATGGAGTATTATTTTAGAGACAGTTTGCCATGGGTATTACTCACCAACCACATTTTCTCAAAACAAATAATAGACAATGAAGGAGAGGAAAAGAGATGAGAGGAGAAAATGTTTGAAAAAGTTCAATAAATGCCTGTTTGTATATGCATATGTATGGCCATGTAAAATGTACAAAAGTGCCACTACTAGAAGACATAAGTTCAAGCAAATCATAAAATATAACTGATGACAATTTTGGAAACACAATTCTAAAAGCACAACACTCCAACCAAATGAACCTTCAAGACCCTGACAAGCAATGAAATTTTCCTAATTTCCACATGGGCGAGCGTCTGGAAGAGACCACTGCTGCTCCCGACCCCCCTCCCCGAACCGCCCCTTGTAAAGTCGGAAAAGCAAGAGAAAAACAGGTGGAGAGAAGCCCCTCTCCCCCCAGCCCTCCCTTCTGCTGTGGGTCACTAAAGCAGAAGCGGGATTTTCATCACTTGTCCCGGCTGAAACGGTGCTTCCTCCCACCCCGGGGAGCCCCGGCCGAGGCACCGGCACCGCGGGAGGCTCCGCCGGGCGGGGGGGACAACCCGCCCCAGCGGGGCTTCGGCCGGTCCCCTCGGTTGGCACAGTGGTCTTGATAACATCTTGATTGGCATCTTCCTGCACCGCAAGACAGGAAAATAAAATCATCACCGCTTCCCATGGAAGGAATAAGCTTTTCAACAGCTTGATTATAAATATTTCCCCTGAGCTTCTCACACTTCCACAATTCTCATCCTAATAGTTTTCCATAAATACTTTTTTTTTTTTTAATTTCCTAACTTTCGCTGGGAAAATTGCCTTCAATCCTCACCAAAAAAAAAAAAAGAGACATATACATTACATTTGAATGAACATAAGATATAATTCTGCATTAAAAAAACCAGAGTATCAGTCAGTTCACATTTTTTCCAGCGCACACGCCGATGGCAGGACAAATGCTTTGTGCAGAAATAGTAACAACAGTAACTCCACAAACGGGTGTTCTGGTGCAGTGACAATAATTAGGTCCCTTGATCTTGCTTGAACACGACAGCAGATTAGAGCTTCCCAGAGCTGAGTACCAACGGGAGGTCTGGGTGCACAATAAAAACTGAACTCAGAATCTCAGTTAAGTGTTTTACTCCAAAATAAAATTTAAAACATACAATTTTTCAAGTGATTTTCTCCAATGACACACTCACTCACTCGTGGCAGTGCAAGTTTGCAAGCAGCCTCAACTCAAACCCCCACCGTGAGCACAAGATCCTCTCAAGCTCACGAGCAGCAGCTGCAGAGGAACCTTATCAGAAGCACTTGGGCTTTCCAGGACAGAACCCTGACAAGAAATCATGTGCTTTGCAATCCTGTCGCTACCCAGGAATACTCTATGCCAGTGGAGGGTCATATGTACTGCCAAAACAGTTGCTTTTAAAATGATAAATTAGAAAATTGTCCTGTCAGGTCAGGAGGCAACTGGATCTTTAAATTTAACTTGTTTAGAGAAGCTCTCCCCAGAAAACAGTCGGAACAGAACCACAGGGTACGATCATCCATGAACAGCCACAGTCACTGGTGCCTTCCAGCTGTGAGCTATGCAATTTCCAGCACCTTCTTTTACGTTTTTAAAAGATATTTTTGAAAGCAGGGTGAAAGAGAGAACTGCACACACTTGCCCTAATGCCCTGCACTAGAACACATCTTTCCAGAAGTCACTTATTTGTAATTTTACTTAGTCAAATTATTCTCACAGTAGAGGTGCTGTATCTCTTAGTAGCACAGACAGCCCTGTGAATTGTCAAGGCATTAAAAAGAAGTGGGGCAGTTACACCTGGGGAACTCTGCAGCAGCATCTGGGGTTTATTCTCTCCCCAAAGGTTTCCCCACATCCACAGGGCAGCTCCGAGGGAGAGCTCTCTGCTCCAGCCCTGCACCAGCAGTGGGCAAACTGGTACCAGTCATTCAGACTGGGGCAAGACTTTTCTAACAATCCTTCAAGACTCCTCTCACGAGTTCTTGATTAAAACGGGCTATGAAGATGATATTCATAACATCAGTCTTAAATTCTCTCTTTTGATATTTCAACTCGTTGGTGTCTGTTCTTTTTTTAAAAATCAGGAAACTACTCCTGCTGAATCTGCTCTTCTGAAGGCCTCCATTTCATCTTTCCACAGGTAATCTTTTCAGAAAAAAATCAATGCTAAATCACTAAAAGAAGTATTTTGAAAATAAAGTGCACATAATGATTATAATATTTTAAAAAGCACATGAAAATTACAGACAAAGCCTGAATATTTAAGCCCTCTCCACACACACACACACAGAGACATCCACCAAGTCACATCTCTATGGTGAGTGCACGGCACAGCCCAGGGCTCGGTCACGGAACAGGGATGGACCGGGATCCAAATACGGGATCCAGATTACACCATCTATTTGTCACTTTGACTAAAGAGAAAGTTCCACGCAAACTCAATGCACGGACCCTCCATTGTCTTAAAAAACAGCCAGCAAGGCCCTGGCACCGCCGGAGGAACGAGCAAACCTCCCACTGATGCTCCTGCATCCCCCTCAGAGCCACGCTCCCCGCAAGGCCCCCGCACTGGCCTCCCCCAGCAATCACACCCCTTTCAGAAAATGTCCATCGAGGCAATTACCAGTCTCCTGGATGCTTCAGCCATAAAACGAACACAACCAGCAGCTAAAGAAGTGTTCCTGTCCATTGCACACCCGGACAATTTACTGGCACCTGCATAAAGCACCTCATTTTGTGGGCACACAGGGACCCTCCGGAGAAACCGGAAGAACTACTTGCCCAGAAGAAAACTTCATCTTGTGGATGAGGCTTTGCCGGAGGGGAGCTTTATCTGCAGCTCTGGCAAAACCTCTGGCTTTTGAAAATGCCATTCTCTGAGGGCCAGACCGGAGAAACGGCCAGTCCTAACTTTGCTCATGAGAAGGGAGAGGGGCCACGGCATCCGCCCCCCCCCCCCAGCTCAGGCAGAGCACGGAAAGTGGTGTGGAACTCCCCGAAGTTTGTCAGAGCTCTGCAGGGGGTGCTGCAAAGACATTTCCTACCCTGCCTTACCCCGAGCCATTGCACCTGCACCAAAGCCTCCGGTTTCGCGTTCTGAACACCGGGAGGAATCGCACACCTGGGTACAGCGGGCTCTCCCAACGGGAGCCGCTTCTGCGCCAAAACGCCTCCCTAAACCCCTCTCCCTCTTTTCTTAATTCTCTCTGGTTTCTCGGGATGAGGTGCCGGGATGGAGCGGGGGGGGGGGGGGGGGGGGGGGGGGGGGGGG
>BJBW01012427.1:0-16194 GCA_004320125.1 Scolopax mira | reverse complement strand
AATTACAGAACACAAAACTGGTTCGGTTTTACCTCAAAAAAAGTGGTGATGCTTAGAACATGCTCTGTTAGTGCATCTGCAAAGTGACTGCCAGCATCTGCTTAGGTGCCTGGGGCATGTAGTCACTGAGATGTTTGTCATCTCAGTACACCAAATACATTGACAAACATTGTATTTGATGTTTCTGTAAGATTTAAATATTCCTGCATGTTTTAAAATGCCAAAGAATGAATTAATTTGATAGAATATGAAGGTTTAAAATGAACAGATTTGTGTTCAGTTCTGGGCTCCCCTTACAAGAGAAATATGTAACTACTGGAGAGTCCAGCAAAGGACCGTGAAGGTGGTGAAGGGACTGGAGATGACTCCTGTGAGGACATGCTGAGGGATTTGGGACTGTTCATCCTGGAGAGGAGAAGGCTCTGGGCAGATCTTATTAATGTATATAATTACCTGAAGGGAGGGTGAAGAGGACAGAGCCAGGCTCTTTCCAGTGGTGCCCAGGGACAGGACAAGGGGCAATGGGCACACACTGAAACACAGGAGGGTCCTTCTGAACACCAGGGGACACTTTGTCACTGTGAAGGTGACCGAGCACTGGCACAGGGTGTCCAGGGAGGTTGTGGACTCTCCATCCTTGGAGATACTCGAAAGCTGCCTAGTCCTGGGCAACCGGCTGCAGGTGGCCCTGCTTCAGCAGGAGGTTGGACCAGCTCAGCTCCAGAGGTCCTGTCCCTCCTCAGCCCTGCTGTGATTCTGTGTGTTTCTGTGGGTGCCTTTAGAAACTGCAGCTGGGCTGGGGCTTTCTCTGCCCGTTTGCCAAGGAGAAGCTCAGAGTTGTACCCGGCCCTGCTCCACCCGAGGAGGTGCTGCAGAGCAATTAAATGGTGATGTCTCCAGAGGTTAGTGAGAAACCTGGCCCCACTGATTACAACAGCTTCCATGTCTAACCACTCATCCTGTTTTACAGGTAAATATGTCTGCAGAGTATCGTGACAGGTGCTGCAGGAATAAAAAACATGAAAATAGCAAAGTGTTTTTCTGCAATGATACTCAGGTAAAACTTAACTTCTCAGATTTTACTTTAGAGAATAAAAATTCACGTGGGTTCTTTGTACAGTCCAGTCCCTGAATAACACACTGTGACAGAGAGTAATGCTTCCTTTTAATAGTCAAATCATGATATTCAGCATTGTTCCTTTTTAGAGTTTGGAATCAAACAGCTTGTCATATAAATTGATATTTTAAACATTAAAATAGTAAACAATCCCATATACAAGAAATGCTTTTTTTTTTTTCCTACTATAAAGATTCTTTTAACTTTTTAACCCAAAAGTATACAGAAAACTTACTTTGTTTTGCTGATGGAAGTAAAGACAATTTCCCAGCATCTGTTCTCATTTTTCTTCAGGAACTCAGACTAGCTGAGCTTTTCACTTCAGATCCGAGAGCTTTAAAAGTAATAGTTTGGGCAGATCTCGAAAGACTTTCTGTCTTTTTTTTTTGCACAACTGTCAGCTGTCGCTGCAAACTGCATCATGACTTGATGAAAGGGCTGACCCCAAACCCCATTCACTGCTTTCCCGGCCGCATCAGCTGGTGTCGCTGCAGCTGGGATTTCTCCCTAGCACCCTCACACCACTGTTAGTACTTCTACAAATCCATATGCTAAATATTTTGAAGAGATGGTCGGTAGGTCAGATAACTCATGTTTTATTGGAAAAGATTTGCACCATGAAAACCAAAGGGACTAATGGTAAAGGGTGGAGCTTTTTTAAAAGCCAGGCTGATATGAAAAGGAAGGAAGGGTGCCCAGGCGTCTCAGGGCGTGCTTTCCCTGCTCCTTCACAGGAAGTGGAGTCCCTGCAGACTATGGCCTGCAACATGCTCAGATTCTTCCATAAGCAAAAGATCAGCAGGGAGTTGAGATGGAAGGCGGCGTTAGTCTCCTGCGGGACGTTACAGGTTCTCCAGTGCAGGTGTGAGCGGCTCCGGAAAGAAAAGGTGAGTGTTGGGGATGGGCTGCGGGTCACTGGACGTCAGCGAGTGGCTCCTCGGAGCCCCCCGAGGCAGACTGCCATGCCCACCTCCTGGGCTTCAGTTACCACACACATCCTGTGCACGGGGTGGGTTTGCTCTGTACAGAGCATCTCTTCTCGTAGACATTAAGCCCAGGGCAAAGGCAAAGTAATGCAATGGTGTGGGAGTCTGTGGTGAAGATACGTATCCACAGGTTCTGTCCTGAAATACCTGAGTTAATGCTCCAGTACAAGACAGAGACCAGCTCAGGTGAAGAAGGCCTTTGGCTTCTCTAGTGTATAAAGTCAGAATTGGTACTTGCCATTGGAATTCTACTCTGAGAATCAATATTTATTTTGGTGTGTTTCAACAAACAACCAGCTTCTCTCCTTTCCATAATCCCTCTGAACTTTATTTAAACTGCAGTGTCTCAGACTCAACAGCAATGGTTAGTTACGAAAATACCTGGATATTTAGTTTTTGGCAGAATCTACTCTTTGATGTCACTCAGATCTAGCACAATGATCTACAGACTACTGTAGCAAAGGAAGAGTCGTCTTCTGTGTATTTTTCTAAGTTATCTATGGCACACAAAACTATTGATCAACATCAAAACTGTTGATAACTCCCCATAGGCACCAGAGGATAGAATCAGCTTAAATAATTGGATTGAAGGCTGTATTTAAATAATTCTTTTTCCCTTTGAAATGGAGAGACTTTTATAAGTTAGGAGCAGATCCTCAAAGTGGTGTTGGTGTCTATATTTTGCTTGGCCACCTGTGATAAGTCCATCATGGTTTTCCATAAAGGTGTCCCAGTGGCGTGGTGTAACCATGCGACTGCTCGCTCACACCTAACTCTTCTTCCTCAGAGGGTGGAGGGGAGAAGAGGGAAAAAAGGAGGAGAAGGGAGGAAAAAACAAAAAACCTTGTGAGTTGAGATAAAGATAGTTTAATAGAAAAAATAACAGAAAAGTAAAAATAAAAGTAATAATAATAATAATAATAATTTCCATCTGCTCTCTCTGCTCTGCACTGGGGAGGCCACAACTGGAATCCTGTATCCAGTTCTGGGTTTCCCAATTCCAGAGAGACAGGGAACTACTTCTGTGGGAAGCTGAAAAAAAGTCCCTGAGTCATGTCAATATCACTTAGCACAACTAAACCCAGCAGGTTTTATTGGCATTCTCTCACAGCAATCACTAGAAAGAAAATTAACTCTTTCCCAGCCAAAACCAGGGCACCCAGTTAAGTCACAGAAGTCAAATAGTGTCCCCCCTGAACCTCCTGCCTTGCCTCGTGAGTGCCTGGTTTTACTTACAGACCAATTGAAGTCATTTGGTAAAAATAATGAACAGTTACTGAGTATGGACAAGAATCATGGTCTTGTCTCTGGGTGAGATCCCAGACATGAGGCCGCAGCTCCAGCTGCTGGGGACAGGTCTGTCTTGTCCCACAAGGTACCGCATAGGATGTGGCCATACCTTTTGGAGTTCTCCTCATGATTTACTTGGCTTTGTTTTGTCGGTCCTTCCAATAGCAGAGGATAAATTCTAAACCAGGGACGTGTTCCCAGTTGCACGGGCCGGTTCCAGCCGTCCGTGCTAAAGCCACCTCCTGCCGGTGGGTGGGCAGGGGCAGCGGGGCTGCGCTCGGAGCGAGGAACCGGAGCCATGCAGGCCATGGGCCACCACGGCACATTTCGTGAGTAGCCCGGCTTGCTGCCTTAATTGCCACGGAAAGTACCTCCGTTATTTGCTGAGATGTCAGGTTTGTTTTAAAAGATGTCCTACACGGAGAGAACGAGCACTTCTCAGCTGACAGCACCAACTGTTCTTTTCCAGGTGTGCCTGCAGGTGAACACGTACAATAAAGAAGATACAGAAACTGCTGAACAGTCCAGAAAGAAATGTAACCAGGAATTTTGTGAACTGAAAGAAAATATATCTAGCCTTCGATCCTGCTGGAATAAATTTGAAAAAATAATTTCCAGGTGATTCCAGGTGCATCCTGCTCTTTCCTTTCGAAGTGGCATTACTTGGTATCTTTGCATTTTATGTGCATTCTTCAAGTAACTGTGCTCGCTTGTATGAACACTTTATGCCAGAATCCTGGTGGAGAGCTACGGTACCTTGTTCCTGAGCTGGAACGAACAGAAACGGCTAAACCAGGCTGCTCAAGTCCAAGAAGTGGGAGGAAAAGCCCAGCATTTGAGGCAAACAACTGCAGAAGATTCTGTCCCACCTTCACGCTCTGGAAACTACTTTGCATTCTCTGCTCTTTGGAGTAACTTTACAATACTGTCAGTACATCTACTCACGTCTCCTGCAACTTATAAAGCCATCTTAGAAGCTGCAGGTGAAGAAAACGTGGCAAAGCAGCTGGTTTCTTTCTATCTGTGTAGAACTCATCCTGGCCCCAAAGGAACAACGTACCAGAAGAGCCGTTGGTCTCGGGCCCCTTCCGCCGATGCAGTACGGCTGTCAGCCGGGGCACTGAGGGCTCTGCAAACTGCTGTAGGTTTGGAAAAGCAGGGAAAAGGTTAACTCTTTGAGAACTTTTGGAAAGGAACTGATTTTTGAGCGATGTAGCATACCTCTGCTGGCTGGGGCAGGAAGGCACAGAAGGAGAGGCCTGAACGTGGGTTTTTTCGGTCGAGCAGAGCAGCCTCACGTCTCTGGTCATCCTCGAGGCCGTGCAGGAGGAGGTAGAACTCCTTACCTTCAGATTGTGATTTCTTATTTGCAGTTATTTTATATAACGCGTTAGACAAACATGACTTCAAATGTGTGAATATTTTCAGAGAATAATATATTGGCATTTAACTAATAAAGCGTTCATATTTAATTTTGGATAAATAGAAGTATTTTTATAGTTGTTTATAACTCTTTTGCAGTTTCTTACTTTGATATTATAACTTCTTTGATAATAAAATATTTGTCTTCTATGGAATTGGGCTGTTGACTTTTTGGGTGTGACTACTCCTTTTTCAGCGTTGTTCCCCTGGTAGTCACTGAAAGCACAGCTGGTGACGTAACCTCCGGCTGCTCGGGACTTCCCATCACAAAATACCTGTTTCTTGGTTGCTTGTAACCTGGCCAGTTTCAGTGGAGACGTCCATGCCAGGTATCTTCCTTGGAGTAAATATTTTGGGAAATCTTTTGTTGAGTTCCCTGTTGTTCCTGGGTTCAGAGTGAAGTAGCTGATGTGGGTTTATCTGTGCCAAAATACGTTTTCCATGGAACTGCTCTGAAGAAGTTTCTGGTTTTAGAACAAAGAGCTGAAAAGCCGGTGGGATACACTTCAAAGACCTCAGGGATCTCTGGGGCTGTGATGAGATCTGCTGCCCTCAGCCCAGGACCCCGGCCAGGGGAGGAGACCAAAGCCATCCTCACCCTCCCGGCGAGGGGCCAGGGTTCTGCTGCTCTTCCCCATCTCTCGTGGGGAGGAGACTGCTTGAGGCAGGGGTAGTGTCTGAAAAACTGAGCTGAGACTCTCACATGTTCTCTTCAGCTTCGGATGGAAGAGTCTGAAACTCCCCAAGGTGGGAAAAAACCCGACCTGTAACTCTTTTGTCACAGGAAAGGGAAACATTCCCTGATGCTGTCCTCCTGCAGACGGGAGCTGGAGAAGGTGTAAGGATTTCTCTGGAAACCTCTTCTACTGAATGAAACCCCTGGAGACTCAGGCATTACGTTTTTCTCTGAAACTGAAGTGCAGCTGCCTTTTTTGGAAATTCAGAAGTAGTTTGAATGCGAGGATTTATTTCCTAATAACCGCTTGGCAAGGAGAAGTCAGTGGGAAGTAAAAGGAAGTCACATGGAACAGAACTCAAGTTCAGTCACTTTAAGTGACTCAAGTAGCAGCCCACAACTTCAATCCTGAGGCAAATCAAGCAGTTTCAGGCCCATCCTGGGGGGGGGGGCCAAGGTTAGATCCAGAGTGGTTATGAAATTGCGGGGTTTTTATGATGGCTTCTCCTCATAAACCCCCTGCCTGATGCTTTAGTGCCAATTCCCGAGTCAACCCTTGTGTGGTGAGACACCACGGGCTGCTCCACGCGGGGACTTGTGCCCGTTGATTGGCTCCTTCCATTTGAGAACCTGCTCTGGTCTCTCCTGAAATGTCAAATGTGACGACCTCGACCTGTTCTGCAGGAAGGGGCGAAGGGATGGAAACCTTGCCAGGTGTCACCACCGTGCCTGCCTCCCTGACACTTTATTTGTCCACAGCAAAGAAGGGACAGGAGTGGCCCAAACCCACAATTTAGAAATACACGGGATTTATGAGAAGGTGTCCCGGGAAAAGGAGTTGGGCATTTAAGTTACTAGAAGAAGCTTGGGAGCGTGGCCGCAGAGGAGGCAGACGGGGTGAGTGACCCCGCGAGCAAGAGAGCACTGCACGTCTCTGTGGGCAAGGACGAGTTCCCTGCTCTGTGGCTTACACGGAGGAGGAGGAATTGCTGTTCCTCCTGTCTGGAGGAAGCCGGGTCAAGGAAAGCTACTGGAAAAGCATGTTCCAATATAACTCTCCACCACCCAGGAGGAGCTGACAGCGATGGGTCTGTAGCAGAAGGTGCAGGAGTGACCCTCTCCCGGCTGGTTCTGTGTTTCCTTCCAGGTCATCTCTTCAGCTTCCAGCTGAGCAAAGAGGATTTGACTTCATGGTCAGTTCCATTCAGCAGCCGCTTCCGTTTTTGTTGGGCCTTTTTTCATTGCTGGTTTTCTTTTTCCTCTTGCTATCTGATTGGACTTGTGAACCAGGACTATGGGTGAACTACAAAAGCAAGGGAGCCAGCAGGAGGGAGATCATGGAGACCCAGGAGAGACAACAGGTTTTACAGACTCTTGGCACAGAAATTAATTTCATCAGAACAAAGGAGTAACATGTCTGCCTTCCTCCGAAGGGGAACAAAAGAGCCCAGTAGGAGGAACCCTCCCCTAAAAGAGGAAAGAGAGGTATTGTTCTCTACTCCCTCATATTTCGCAAAAAAAAAAAATAAAAAAAAAAAATCAGGAACCCAAGCCCTTCTTAGGATTTCTGCTCACGTAAGTGAGCTTCATAGGAAAAATGTAACTTCTGCTTTTTTTCCTGTTTAATTATTGCATCAACAAGAGTTCTAACCTCATGAAGGAAAACAAACCCAGCTCAAGCTTAGGTTATATATTACACCTTACAGCCTTATTAAGAAAGGAATCATTTACTCCAGATATGCCAGTGATAGGCTCTGTATAAACTAAACTCTCCGTGGAGTTGGGAAAAAGAAGAGATAAATTCATACAAATAGATCACGCTGATTTAAATATCTGGTACAGTGTTTTTCAAGGTGACTGAGGAATCCAAATCTCATTTCACAAGTCAATCAAAAGCCCCATCCTTTGAGAAGAATAACTAAGCAGTTCTCTCCCAGCTCCTGAGAGCAGAGAGTAGATGGTGCTCACCAGCTCTGGGGTACCAGAGACCAAAGGCAGCACAATATTCATGAGGCTGGAATGCTCTTACCTATCCCTATGCTATTTTATTTAAGACAATTTCACGTTTGGCTACAAAAACGTGTGCATCACAGAAAGTTTTATTGGTGTACTCGCTTTATTATTAACAAGTGGCAAATTAGCATTAGGTGGTGATTTACATTTATTAATTAAAACATAACTGACATTTTAAAATAAACATAATATTCCAAGTAAGAAGCAAACAAACCCAGAAATCCTGCTAAAAAATACTGGATGATCACAAATATTCAATGTACTGAGGGCAAGGCAAACAAACAACATAAATGCAATGCTGACAATCACCTCAAACACTCAATGAACACTTCACTTGAAAACGTGGAACATCAATAAATAAAGTTATGAAGATGCAATACTAAGTATCGTATAAAGGGTGGACACCAAGCCTTAAAACAGTAATATAAGGTAGGTACGGGAACAGTCGTAGCACAGTCAGGACTTCACAGATCAGACCCAAATCCATCCACACTTCTGCCAGAAACCCAAACACAAACTATGATTTAGGACTGAAGTTCGATATTCAGCTATATTCAACTGAATATTGGATTTGCTGACTCAACAGCTGATGTTCACATCGGAGAAATACGATTCCCCTATTGATTATTTTTGTAAAGAAGAAACACTAATTAAGATACAATCAGAATAAGCTGTTTTCTGGCAACATGAAATGGAACGGGGCTAAACTGTATCCTCCAGAAATGTGTATTCTGGAATGATGTAACAAAAAAAGAAAACCCAAACCACCAGAATAGTATGCAAGAGTAATCTCTTATATTGTGAGTATTGGAAAGAAAATACCAACCAAGTAACTGCTGAATATAACCACAGAGTCTTTTACCTAACATTTCTTCCAGCCAATCAGGGAACTCAAACCTTACTCAGCGAATTAAAAAAAACAACAAACAGCCCGGCAACAAAACCATCCCAAGTTGGGATGAGCTGTTCATGAAAGGCAACAAAACTATTTTCACCAGTCACCAAAACGAATTTCACCAAGGATGATTCTACCCCATCACACAACCCAAGAGTTATTCGTAGCTTAGTCAAACTGAAAAGAATTAAAGTTGCAAAAAAGTGCTCTTACAGAAGATCATTTTGTCAGCCAAGGCTAGAAGCCCCCAGAAGCGCGCTCTGTGGGTATACACAAACTCTGCGTGACGGAGAGTGGCGCTTCCTGAGACCTCTGCGGGCAGAGGCCGTGCCGTTTGGTCCCACAGCCCGCATCCAGCCCCGCGCCCCTCCCGCCTCCCACGGCCCCGGAACCCCCTCTCCTTGCGTTCCAGGCTCTGCCCCCGCTGCCAGGGGCACTAGGGCCCCCCGGGCCCTTCCCCGCGGCGGGCAGATGCGGAGGGCTGCGGCGTCCCCGCCCAGCACCACGGAGAGCTCCGGGGGGGGCGCTGCGGGAACACCCCGCCGCCGGGAGGCCGGGCCACCGGCGCCGGGACCCCAGCCCCGCACCCCGCACCAGCAGGGACGGGGTAAGGTGCCGAGCCTTGGGCCGGGGGCTTGCACTGCTGGGAAGGGGGTACCGCACCCCCCGCCCTTCCACCGGGACGGTGCCCGCAAACCCCGCACGCCTGCCGGCGGAGAGATCCCTGGTGCGGCAGATGCACGCACACACGGCGGGAATGCAGGACACCCCCCCCCCCCGCGGCCAGACACCAAAACCAGCCTTCGCCTCAGTTCTTCAAAGGGAATTTTACCTTTGGCTACTTTTTGTCCTTTTTTAAATGGAACGGCAGAACCTCAGGAAGCACATGGGGAAGACGTGGCACCCGGTGAAACACCCGGCACGGTGTCTGTCACACCTTGGCACACAAACCATGAACACAATCCCACCAACACACGCACACACACACGCACACACACACACACACAACTGGGAAGGCAGAGGAGAAATGGAGTATCATAGAACGGTCCAGGCTGGAAGGGAGCTCCAAAGGTCATCTAGTCCAGCCTCCCCCCAGGCAGCAGGGGCACCCCCAGCTAGACCAGGTTGCCCAGGGCCTCATCAGTAATCACCCCCTCCTAATTTTACACTTGAACTGTAAGGAATTTAGGCTTTTAAGTTAAATACCCGTCAGGATGGCACCTGGAGGATGACACTCGGTCCAGACTCCAGAGGGAAGCGCATGGTTCATTGAGGGGTTTGTCTTCACAGATACCAATGTCTTGATGCTTGAGCCTTTTTGGAACACTCCCCTTTCAGAACATATATATATATATATATATATAACCACGCTTTTCCCTCCCATGAACTCCAAGGCATAAAGGCAAGGGAGAGGGCTAGGGCAAGAGGGTTTGGACCTAGGTCATTAATAAGTTAAACCCGGGTGTAATATACCTAAAGATTAAAAAAAAAAAAGTCACCTCCCTGAACAGTTTATTTTTTCTTTACATGTAACAGGTTTGTCTCCCACACAGGGTTCTGTAGGGACGCTGTGAAAGCCAGTGGCTATTCCTAACCCTGAGGGGCACTCCCGGGGTCAGTGCTGATAGCCCAGGTGCCACACAGGGCCTGTGGGCTGGAGCATCAGAAGAGGTGAGGAACCTCTGCCCTTCACTACCAAAACCAGGGGAGGGAGGGGAAACGTCCCTGCCGCTGCCAGCCCCTCTGCACAGCACTGAACTGCACAGCCTGCTGTGTTTCCATTGTCTGCCTGCATCTACTGCAGGTTCAGACACACATTACCCAGTATTACCATCAGCAGACACCTGTGTTTCAATAGACATTCTTCTAAGGCCAAATAAAACATTTCAGAAAATCTTTTAAAAATTCTTCCTTCAGCTCAGGTTAGTGTCCTGTCCAGTCCTTGAATAGATCACAAATGTGTAAACAAGGCAAAGGGTATGGCACTCTGGGAATTATCTAAATGCTGCATTGGAAGCAGAGAGCTCACAAACAGCTGAAACAGCAGGTATTATGGTAACTGTATGTAACAGGTTGACTGGAAACCAGTGAACCTGCCACCTACAATTCCAAGGAGAAATGGCCAATATGTGTTTTCTACCGTTACAGCAACCCTGGACTGGATTTATTTCCTTACTAAGCTTTCCCTTTGTAAAAGACGTTTTCAATAAATGGTAAAATGCATTTTCCCAGCAGGAACAAGAACTGGCAATTCATGAGTCAGACGAAGGAACTGACAACTCAGCAGATCAGGAACTGATCAGACCCACTCTGGGCTCAGATCATGGCTGAGGGGCACTCTGCTTCCCATAACCCACCTCTAAACCGGGCTTCTCTGGGCAAGGGATATGGGATTCTAATTTTTCAGCTCCTGATACAAATGTGCCAAAATATGGATCCTAGAACCTAAATCACCTACAACATGATTTGGCTAAGATTTGTCAGCTCTAACTATCATTACTAGTCATCCGTCCCACCAAGCTGAGTAGCCAGCTCAGGCAAATAAATTATAGTAAGACAAGACTACACTGAATGAAGGATAATTTCTAAAACCAATTGTGAATACAAAGTGTAAGACAATTGCACACCGATGAACTAACTCCAAACCATCAATAATGTGTGGCCTGCAACATGACTACATCATGTCTCTTCAATCTCTTACCCCCCAGGACTGGCACCTGCTCTGGAGATGCTCTTCTCCAGTCCTGCCCTGTGACAGGGACCCCAGGTGCTGGGGGTGCAAGGAGCCTGGCCCTGCAGCACCCCCCTGGCGTAAGCTACACAGGCTGACAGCAACAGTGGAACCATTCCAGACACGAGGGGCTGCTCACTGGGGGAAAGGCACAATCCACTTCTTTCCGATTGTTCCGTCACTACAGGGTGCCAGCACTTCAAAGCCAAACTTCAAACACATCACTACAGTCACCTACAAGTTCAGTAATTTGGCCTGTGAATGGCTTTAATATACTGCATAATTTATATAAAAACCACCAACACCTTCCAGGGCCTGACCCTTCTTCACACCGAGTGAATGAAGTGTGTTACTAACTCCAAAAGCTGCTGTTTAGAGCCCAAGATTACAAAAGGCTGCAAAGCCCACACAGGGTCCCAACCTACACAGCTGGGGAGCAGTCGCTCCCTACACACTCATCTCTAACTCTGCTATTTGCACAGCAACCAGAGGGAAAACCACTCACTGCTTACAACAACTTCTACTGCTCTAACAACATACATTTTTATACAACTTTTTTTTTTTTCCCTTTTTTTTTGTTGTTTTTGTATTGGATACATCAAGAAGGCTGTTTTCAAAATAAGAGCTCAACGTTTCGGTAGGACAAGCATAGACTTTGGCTCTCCTTCAGGAAATGAGGGAAGAGAAAAAAGGAGCGGGACCTTTGGAAACCTTTAAAGGCAAAAAGCACAACACTTAGATCTGTGGAGCAGAGGAGGAAGACAAGTACTTCTGAACAAAGGGAACTTAATAAAATAGGACAGTGTGTTTTTCCTTGTAAACACATAAAAATATTAACAAGTTCTTATTGGAAAATAGGACATGGAAAGACACAAAAAAAAAATCTTGCTTTTCTTCTTACATGTGAACAGAATTCTCATATAGTTTTTCAAATTGATTCTTTAAAAAATCCTAGGACGTAACTGGAAAGTCCAGCTTGGATATTACTGTTGGAGAGTTTAAGGGATCCAGACTTTTTGCACTTTTAACTAACTAACTAAACTCATGCTGTTTCCCCTTAGAACACACTCTCCGATTTACTGGGACATGAAGGAAATGCCTCCACAGAGAAACTTTTGAAGGCCAAGTTCTTCATGGCTATTTCCCTGGGGGTAAATATTATCCTGCCAAGTGATTTAAATAATCATTTATCTAGTAGGATTTACAAGAAAAATAACATTGAACCACTTCTGCTACCAAAGTTACTTAACACATTTTTACCTTAACTTTAAATATTTCCATCAGAGATTAGAGTATTTCATCGAATGGCACAGTTTTAAGTACCTGCTATTTTTATATACAGTCTATATATTTGTTCATAAATAACTGTGTAACCAGAAGATTGCACTCAGAAGATGACAGCGTGATGTTTGAGAGGTTTGCAGCACAAGGTGTAACTGGAGAAGTGCTCCAGCTTTCCATGCAGCAGCACAGAGCAGACGCTTCTCGTTGCCCGTTTTCTTTCTGCTTTTAAGAGCACGTTCACACAACCATCCTTCGAATGCCACACTCACAGCAGAACTTGGCCCATTCCACGGGATACCTGGTTCCACACTCATGGCAGAACTTTGATAACTGGATAGAAGAATTTCCCTCGCTGCCTTTGGCGTTGCCTCCATTGACCGAGGACGGGTGGTCATAACCGATCTTACTGTCAGATCTGAAAAGTCCCAAATAAAGAACATTCTCTGTAACTCAGTTCAGTATAACTTGATGCAAAATTATTATAATCCTTGTAGTGAACTACTGCTATTGCTACTGTCGTTTTCATGCCTACACTTCCTGTTTATTTACTGTAATACTTACAAGTCTACCTAGGCTCCCCCACCCATCTCCAGACACCCACCTTCCCCTCTCTGCAAGAAAACAAAAAAACCCCAAAATTTAGGAGCAGGGTCAAATATTTTATTCACTAGTTTAATTAACTACTGTTAAAAAACCTTAAAACTTAGCTTGTAAAACCAAGAAAGGCTAGAACAGCAATATGTTTTTTCTGCATTTCTTTGTGCACTCAGCATGCTCACATCATTCAACTGAAGCCCTCACTTCCCATTTTTCCCATTTTAAAGATCATCCAGTTTTTTCCCCCCTGACAGCTTCTAAGAGGTTTCTGACACTTCTAACACTCTTCTGTGCACATCTGAAACAACTGATGACAAAGGTGTTCTGTTAGATGATAAATACGCAGAATATATGGAATATCTTAACCATGCCCAGCAACATTGGCCATGAGTTACCCATTCCCCAGTGTTTTGCCCAATTTCTTGTGCAGTGAGTACTGCCCTTTACCGAAGGCTCTGCTGCTGAAAACCTCCACTAGGTTAGAGCTACCTTGAGTAACTGTCCGAGTTGCTGGTTTTCCTTTTGTTCATTAGAGCACCCGTGCTCATGGTCCTTGACACACTGGGAGGGGTTGACGTCCGCGTTTTTGTCGCACCTCTAAAAGAGAATAAACATTTGAAGAATTACAGACAAGAACAGGTACTTACAAATGATATGCATAAAATGAGTTTGACAATCTACACATCAATTTATGAAAAGTATAACTTATTTCCTACCAGGAGCAGGCAGAAGAGCTTTGGCACAAAGTTGCCTGCTTTGGACTGGATACAACTTGAATCCTAGAGTGACAAGGGAAAAGGACCAGCAGATCCCTTCCTGTCCATGAGTTTCACCCACTCTCACACCAAAACACGGGCAGATCCTGCACCGCTGGGGTTTAGTGTGTTCTAATCTCTACCTGGACAGCCTACACATCACCTTTTAGGACTGGCAGGGATTTCAGAGAAACAGCTAGTGCTGACTGCAGGTCTTCAGGTTTAAAACCAGGTAGAAAGGATAACATATTCTCAATACTTTATAGCCAATATGAAGTGAAACACAAGACTTTTTCTCCTCATAGCCACAGACTTTAATTAGTATGCATATTTCTAACATAATGCTATAGATCCTCTTTCTTCAAAGCATAAGTATTTTATTTACAAATATAAATAAAAGAAGGAGAGTGGACAGTCTACCCAGCTGGGCGTTAAAGCCTAATTTTGTTTTAGCCTGTCACAGCATTCTGAGTAGCACTAAGAGAGAGAGATAGAAAAGGGCATCCTTTTA
This sequence comes from Scolopax mira, assembly GCA_004320125.1. Lineage (NCBI taxonomy): Eukaryota > Metazoa > Chordata > Aves > Charadriiformes > Scolopacidae > Scolopax > Scolopax mira. The sequence continues at coordinate 1,917 of BJBW01012427.1, read as the reverse complement.
TCATCAGTCACCAAGGACAGAGTTTTTCATTGTTGCTCAAAAGAATTACCATTCACTGGGATTTCTTCTTCTTTGTCAATACAACCCACCAAGTTTTTCTGTTCTCATTCCTGAACACCGATGCATAAATGAATTTAAGTTGGGAGTGGCTCATGGGCAGTAAAAAAATATTAGAGCAAGACTCCATTAAAACTATTAGTCACCAAGAGCCCAGTCAGCAGCAAAAACCCAAGAGTGATTTTATTTTGTTTCTTCCCTTCAGATGAACTTAACAGCTCCTTTCAGAATTATAAACGACTTTGTCTTGATTTGGTTTTCAAAGTATGTATAGGAAACACATTCAACTTCATTGACTTCAACTGCAACACTGGCACAACTGAGTAACTCCTGAATTTTAGGTTTGTTGCATAAAGCCCTTCTTCCATCGTGCTCTGAGTGTACGCTAGAGATGGCCTTTCAGCTCTCCAGCACCTAAAACACATGGTGGAAAAGTGATCAAGCGAGCACAAAAGTGGAAGTCAGGACCTAAACTTAAGATTCAAATTAAGTGAAAATATATCTAACTAAAGTATTCAGGTTTAACAAGAATTGCTTCTATGTGCAACAGTTAGAGATTCTGGCTCACTGGGCAAGACACCAGCCTTCTTTCTTAGTTGTCCTGCCTGCCCTCTTTTTTAGCAAGGAGATTCCAAATATGGTTTTATTAAAAAAAAAATAAACAGCCTGCAGCCTGAGAAGCACTACATAAGTTGCATCAAAATTAAAACCTATTAAATGTTATGACAGTCTTTCAAAAGTTACAGAATACTTGAATAAAAGTTGTAAGCGAAATCTAAATCACACCGTTCCAAGTATGCACACCAGCACAGAGGCCAAGGACTCACAGGATCATATGGGGTTGGAAGGGAACTCTGGAGACCCACCAGAGTGGGTCTACCTAGTTTGTAGGTAGTTTGTGCCTGTTTCCTCTTGTCCTGTCCCTGGGCACCACTGAGAAAAGACCAGCCCCATCCTCCTGACACCCTCCCTTTACGTATCTGTAAGCACTGATGAGATCCCCCCTCAACCTTCTCTTTTCAAGACTAAAAAGACCCAAGTCCCTCAGCCTTTCCTCATAGCAGAGATGCTCCAGGCCCTTCATCACCTTTGTGGCCCTTTGTTGTACCCTCTCCAGCAGCTCCCTGAACTGGGGAGCCCAGAACTGGACACAATACTCCAGGATAAGCCATTCCATGACCTTTCCAGGGATGGAGGTGCGGCTGACCGGTCTGTACTTTCCCAGGTCCTCCTTCTTGCCCTTTTTGAAGACTGGGATGACATTGCCCTTTTCCCAGTTCTCAGGCACCTCACCTGTTCTCCAGGACCTCTCAAAGATGATGGAGAATGGCCCTGCAATGACTTCTGCCAGCTCCCTCAGCACTCTCGGGTGTATCCCATTCGGACCCATGGACTTGTGGATGTCCAGCCTTCTCAAGTGATCTCTAACTTGGTCCTCTTCCACCAAGGGAAGACCTTCCTTAGTCCAGATTTTCTCTGATTCATCCAGAGTCCATGGCTCCTGGGCGTTGGCCCAAGCAGTAAAGACTGACTCATTCAACAGGGGCCCCACGTTTTCTCTAGTTTTCTTTTTGCCTCCAATACAATTGAAGAACCCCTTCTTGTTGACTTTGACATCTCTTGCCAATTTTAATTCCAAGGAGGCCTTGGCTTTCCTGGTTCGTTCCCTACATAGTCTAGCAGCATCTCTTGTTTCTTTGCCTTCTTGTTTCCATTTCCATATTCCCTTGCATTTGTTTTCCCTAGTTTCTTTCCTCTTTATTGACTGTTCACAGGTAAAGTGTTAGGGTTGGTTTTTTTTCAGAGGAGAACTGACACGTGTCTCTGAAATGGGAGACTGTGTACAAAAAGCAGCCACAG
>BJBW01012421.1:0-39752 GCA_004320125.1 Scolopax mira | reverse complement strand
AGCAACACCATGGGCCCTCCCGGGGCCGACCAAGCCATCTCCTTCAGTTGTCTTTGACATCTCTTGCCAATTTTAATTCCAAAGAGGCCTTGCCTTTCCTTGTTTCTTCCCTACATAGTCTAACGACATCTCTGTAAACCTCCCAAGTGGTCAGTCCCTTCTTCCACTGGTGTAAACCTCCTTCTTCCACTTTAGTTTTTTCAGAAGATCCCCGCCCAACCACTCAGGTCTCCTGTTTCCCTTGCTTGATTCCTGCTCTTGGGAATGCATGGTCCTGAGCTTGGAGAAGGCAATGTTTGAATATTGCCCATTTCTCTTGAGACCCCTTGTCTTCCAGGGCCCGAGCCCATGGGATTTCACCTAGGAGTTTCCTGAAAAGGACAAAGTTAGCCCTCTGGAAATCCAAGTTTTCAGTCCTACTTGTTATTTTTTGTATGTTACCCACAATCCTGAAGTCTATCTTTCCATGGTCACTGCAGCTGAGGTTGCCCTCAACCTTGATGTCCTCCACCAGTCCCTCTTTGTTCATCAGTACTAGGTCCAGTAGTGCCTCTACCCTTGTCTCTTCCACCAGCTGGGTTAAGAAGTTATCATCATAACTTTGAGGAACCTCTTAGACTGTATATTCCTGGCTGTGTGGCCTTTCCAGTACATATCTGGGTGATTGAAGTCCCCCACAAGAAACAAGGCCTGCGACTGTGAGACTACTTGAAGCTGGTTGTAAAAGGTCTCTTCAGCTTCTGTATCCTGATCAGGTGGTCTGTAATAAACACCCACAATAATGTCCCTCATATTGACCTGCCCCTTAATCCTCACCCACAGGCTCTCAACACTCTCATCTGACACCAGGGAGGGTTTTAGGAACATCTCCTCCTCACTATCCATTCATTAACATAAAGGGCAGCACCTCCACCCCTCCTCCCTCGCTTGTCTCTTCTGAACGACCTGTAGCCCTCAATAGCCACACTCCAGTCATGGGATTCATGCCACCAGGTTCCAGTGATGGCCACTATATCATCTTTCCAGAAGCATAGTAGCTTCCAACTTCTCCTGTTTTTTCCCTGTGCTGTGTGAAGAGGCACTTCAGTTGAGCTGTGCTGCCTTCCATGGGGACTACCCCCTGGAGTGTCTGTCAGGTGTTTCTCTGTGCACCGCTTCTACTCCGGGAACTGCTGGCACATCACCATAAGACTTTGATGGTAGTGAAGAGTCATCAGCGTGGCTCAGGGAGCCAGGCTGAAGTCCCTTACTAGGATCCTGTCCATCCTTACTAGGATCCTGTGGTTCTCCAAAGCCCTGTCAATCAAACCCGCAATCTCTTTAGCAAGAACCCTCTTTCCCCTTTGAGAGAGGCACCTCCCATTAGGTGTTAACTAGCCCAGTGCTGTGCAGGCAAATCTGTTGTCAAAGAACCCAAACTTATGGTGATGGCACCAGCTACGGAGCCATGTGTTAATTGACTGAATATTTCTGTTCCTCCCAGCATCATTACCTGCTACGGGAAGGAGTGATGAAAAGATAACCTGTGCTCCAGATTCCCTACCCACTTTTCCCACTCCACGAAGTCCTTTTTTATTGACCTTGAGCTGCACTTTGTAGCTTCTTCTGTACCTACCTGGAAAATCAATAATGGATAGCAGTCTGAAGGATGCATTAAGCCAGGAAGTTTCCTGGTGATGTGCTTAACCTGGGCTCCAGGGAGGCAACAGACCTCTCTCTGTGGAGGTACCACCCAGCATACTGGGTCTTCCGTCCCCCTTAGGGGGACTTTTCATCTACATTTTCACTCAACTGACCTTCCTTGAACAGAGCCTCATTGTTTTTGAGAGAGACTGGACAGGGTGCAGTGGACAAGGGGGTAGCTCCTCTGCTCTGCTGAGCTTGAGCTTTACTCCATTCATTGTTCTTACCTAGGCTTCCATCCTTAATCTGACTGGGGCTGGATAAAGGATCCTCTTTCTCTTGTGGAGCCTCCCCCTGTTTCTTTTTCCCTAATGATGGCATTTCCACTTCACATGCCTTAATGTCCCTCAGTCTTTTTACTTCCTCCTTAAGCTCAGCCACCAGGCTGAGCAGATCATGGACCCGCTCACAGTGCACACAGGCATTGCCTTCGTTGTCCTCCAGCAGGAGTGACAGACATTCCCTGCAGCCTGTCACTTGGATGGCTGCATGTCACTGCAGCAGGTTAGTTTGGCAGGCTCTCCCCACCTTTATATCTCCACACGGCTCCTGGCCACACCCTCTCTTCTCCTGATTGATTGCTGCAGACCTCTGGATTCCCAACAGGGCTGGGGTTGTGAGTGGGGGGTCCCTGAGCTCAGAAACCGCTCTGTGCAGCATGATCCAACCCTCTCCTTGGGCTTATTTCAGTTCTCGTCACTGCTGCCGCTGGCTCCCTGAAAGTACTATCAAAGTATCCGAAGTTATGGTGGTGACACCAGCCTGACAGCCATGTATTGATTGATTTGATCTGTCTTCTCCTCTTGGCATCATTGCCTGCCACTGGAGGGCATGACGAAAAAGCACCTGGGTCTCAGAATCCTTTACTAAGCCTCCCAACTCCCTGAAGCCTCTCTTTCTAGTTTTTAGCTTCCAATTGCTGTCTCCTCTGCACTTACATGGAATATCAGTAGCGGGTAATAATCTGAGGACCGTACTAAACCAGGAAGTTTCCTGATGACATCCTTCACCCAGGCTCCAAGAATACAGCAGGCTTCCCTTTCAGGAGGGTCCACCTGGCATATTGGACCCTCTGTCTCCCTCAGGAATGAGCCCCCAACAACAATAACCCTTCACGTTTTCTTAGAGGATGTAGTGGTGATCCATGGTATGATTCGGGTTCTTCAAACTGTTTTGTCAGGAGTATTGTAAATATGCATGACCTTGGGGCCTAAACTTTAATGACATAGATGGCTCAGTTTCCCATTTTAGGACTGTGAATAGTTATCATAGAATGATTAGAGTTGGAAGGGACCTTAATAATCATTTAATTCTACCCTCCCTGCCATGGACAGGGACACTTTCCACTAGACCAGGTTGCTCAAAGCTCCATCCAGCCTGGCTTTGAACACCTCCAGGGATGGGGCATCCACGACTTCCCTGGACAACAACCTGTTCCAGTGCCTCACCACCCTTGTAGTGAAAAATTTGTTCTGATATCTAATCTAAATTTCCCTTCTTTCAGTTTGAGGCCATTACACCTCATCCTATCACTACATACACTTGTGAGAAGTCCCTTCACAGTTTTCATGTAGGCCCCTTTTAGATATGGAAGGCTGCTATAAGCTCTCCCTTATACCAGTTGAGTTTTTTGCCATCCAAAAGTCTTATTAGGTGCGTCTGGTTGTATATTCAATGTCACCAAATCTTGTACCCAGTGTTTAGGTTCAATGACGAATCACACTGTTAGCAGAAATTTAAAGATTTTTTTTCAAGTAATAGCTGTCTATTAACAGTCTAATAAAGTGCATTTGGAGATGTTAATCTTTCCTAGCTTCAGACATCTAAAATTTAGCTGTTTAGTCTAACCTACCAAAATTAACCTACCTACTTCAGTCCATTTTTGAGATATTAAGACTTTAGAAGGCAATCCAGCCCTTCTCAGAAACTTGTCTCAGGATAGAAAAATTGTGCTCTCTGTCTGCCTCGTCCTCATCTGAAACTAAATCTGTTTCAGATTGTGTAGTTGAATTTAAGAATTCTCACCTTTAAAACATACAAGTGTCCAACTGAAATCCATTCTTTGCCCTTAAAATTAAATGGTAAAGTTTGTTGCAGTTCTTCTTATTTATCTAGATATGATATTTTTTGAGGATGTATTTCTTAAAAAGCTATTCTCATTTATTGAATTATGAGTAAACCAATATGTAAAAGGTCAGCATGTCTTTGTGATTTTGTGAAAGCAAGCAAAAATAACTCATGCCCCAAACCAGAAACCATAATCCTTTCTGCAAAACTAAACCTGCTCCACTGCAGCTCTTTCCCTCCTTCTCCTCTTCCAGTTGATGGTATAAAAGTTTAACAGAGCTTTGCTTTTCCTATGTGTGATCAGAAACTATTCTGTTTTGGACTTTATCCTTGGCCTTTCTTAAACCTACTGCAGAGAACAACTCATTGCATTACCAGGACAAATGGCAGATTAACCTCCCAGGCCTTTGATAGCTATAATTTCCTACCTTGCACTAGGTCAGGTTACCTGAAGGCTTTTGAGAAGTGCTAACCTAGAGCATTAAGTCATATTAATCAATGACTGTGCTACAAGTCAAGGAAGATGTTGAGGGTTCTCATAAAAATATAGCACATGCTTTTAACTAATCAGATGGCTGAGCTATTTAGCATATTCCTCTTGGACAGAGATTTTTTTAGTGACGTATTTGTAGACATCTTGATATAAACATGGTCATTTTTCCCCTTTGTACTTCATTGCAATTTGAAATGGTTAACTATGGAAAATATCCCATCCATTTCAGGTGAATTTCTTATATGTCTTCTCCAAGAGAAAAGGCTGTAGATAACTTCAGAGATTAATTATTGAATTCACATTCTGCAGGGGCACATATCTTTAAAAAGGATCCTACTGCTTACTGCTAGTCATCTCTTCATTCCTAAGCACTTGCCTTTTGTTTGAATATAATGACTATTTCTGTTTGCAGAAATCAGTACGGGCTGCTAAAGGGAAGTATTTCTGTTATGCAGAAAGCCTTGCATCATAGGCTTATTTTGCCTTATTTGGTTTGGGATTTTTTTTGCGGTACCATTTCTGTGTGAACATAAATGATTTTTTTTCCTTTTATGTTTACACGGTGCATGCTTGAGGTTCAGACAGCACAATGATATTCTAGTACATAAGAGCTGTTCTTAAATATTGTCTTATCTGTTATTCCATCCATTAAACAATTAATCAAAATACTTAAATACTTAAAATACTTATCTGTTATTCCATTCCATTAAACAATTAATCAAAATACTTAAATCAGGGAAATTATTATCCTCGTCTCCCTCTCTAGTCAATCAAAGAGTATATGTCTTATGTGTCTTCTTTCTCAAAGGAATATATACTGAATCTGAGCAAACAATGTTCCCCCACAAAGGTGTTTTGCTTAGGTATCCTGAATTTGGACCTTTACTTTGTCTCTATAATATTTTAATGCTGCTTTCTCCTCATTCAGGAATTCCTCTAAATGGATATTAAAATAACATTATTGACTAAAAAGACTTTTTGTTGAAAGTAAGAAGATTCTAAAGTGTTTATTTTACTTGCTTACCCACATCACATAGTGTGTGCTTTATGAATGTGCCCCTGTTCCTATATGTGTTGAGAGCAGTATCTTGTGGTAATAAACATAGAATATGGGGGAACACAGTGCAGAATATTTTGGCTTAAAATTGCAACGAACAGGGTTTTTATACTGACAAATAACAATAATAAAAGTTATAGTCCACCTAATGTGGAAACACTTGGTTAGTTCTAGGACATGAATTGTCTTAATAGTAGAGAGATTGGGAAAATTATCCTTATTGTTAATATAAATAAGTTAAGGTTAAATACTGTTTTTTCAGTGTTTGCATGGATGAAAATATTTAGTTTTATGCCTTCTTCAGTGTACTTTAAATTTTCATGTCTAAAATGTTTCTTTCCTAGGGTAGCCTTAGCATTTATTAGGATAATTCTGTAATCAGATAAAGCACTTCTGTTGGGTTTGTTAAAGCAAGGACTGAGTCATGTCATTAATGTTATTCATGTCAATAATTAGTTATTCATGAAACTGTTTTTATTAATATTCATTTGGGGTGGATTAGAGGGAACACGAATAAGGTTTTTGAGTGACTTGAAGAGAAATTTTGAGAAAAATAATAATCAGAACCATCCATGTTCCTGGATTTTATTTTGGGATTTAAATCCCCTTTTTTTGTGTAAGAATAATCCTTTTTTCAAATAAAAAGTCTTTAAAATTAAGATATACAAAGCATATTTTCAACAGTTTGCTCCAATGCACTGTTATTTTTGCAATTGGTTGACAATCCAAAAATCATGTCTCTTAACAATTAATAACAATAACTACCTATAATAAACATATTTTTAAATAATCACCCACTCTCACTTTAGCAAAAAGAAATTGTGGTTAGCAAATTTGCAGAATCAGGGAGCACTACTGACTCCAGATTTATCAGGGTCTTCAAGTAGGTTTTTGTATACTAGACGCCTTAAGCATATGTTTAATTGCTTCCCTGAACCAGGGAATCATGACTTGTACCTGTTCTTTCTCTACCTGCATCAGCACTGAAATATCAAGTGTATTTCTACTTACAATCTTTTGTGACACTGTCAAAGCATGAACAGGAAGTCTACAGGTATTTTTTTTTCCCCTTGCCTGCAGTTTTCATCAAAAAGGCAGAATCAAATAACTATCCAAAATAATGCAGATATTTGTTTATCTTACCCTAAGAAGAAATAAAACACATATTTATACACTCTCAGAGACACACACAGATGTGCTAAATGGATGAAGTGCTGCCTTCATTGCAAATGACACAGAAACCAAATGGATTGCTAAAAGCAATATAGCCTCTTCTCCCTCCACAGGGGGAAATGGCTGTAGCTTCTGTATGTTAGCTGTCTAGAAAAAACTTTATTATGGTTTCTCTGTCTTGCTCTTTCCCATCCTCTCTCTCCCCCCTTTTCTCTTTCAGTTTATCAGTTCATCACATAGCAAATGTGACGTCTCCTCCGTATATCTCCCTTTCAGTTTTCATTGACCTATGACCCATAATGTCCCAATTTGCTTCAAGTACTTTTATTTATGCCATTTCTAGTACCTATATATTTTGATCTAAGAAACAGTATTCTCTCCTCAGTGCCTATAGAGCACACTTTGCAGGTACCATCAGTTCAGAAAAAGCAGTCACCCAATATATGAGATTGTGACAAGGTATAATGTAATGGTAGTTATGTGAACCTCCAATAAACTAGTGGTACTTCACAGATTACTTGGAGAGAAAGTCTTTTAGCGTGCTTGAAGAAGTATGAAATGAATTTCATTTCCTTCTCATTTGCCTTGCTTTTGAAAGGTTTCATGCAAGATATGTGACCAACTATTATAGTACTAATCCATCCATGACAGAGCTCAATTTTCCCTGAGAATTTACTTCTGAATGGGCTGCAGAAAAACTTGAAAGCTCAAAATTAAAGTACACTGAACAGAGCAACCACTGAGCTGTGGGCAGCTGTCTGTCAAGAAAACCAGTTGGAATGAAAATGCAAATTAGATTTTATTTTTATTTATGTTTTTAAAACAATCCACAGAAGTAAATTTTTACAGCCTGTGTGTAAACAAGAGCAATGAGATGGAAGCAATGACAAGCTGCTGTTGTTGTGAGCTATTCTCATTAAAGTAAATATAAAAAAAAAAGGACCACGGGTTACTGACAGTTTTAAAACAGAGCACTGTACTGCATTTGGTCACCATTAAAAGCAGAAACTCTGTGGTAATTCAGACAGTGATTTTTTTTTTTCCTCCCATGTCATTAGACAGATACTTTGGTGTGCCATAGCCACAATTCTTGAACAGAGTCCTGAGAGTGGCTAAAATGGATTTTAAAATGCATAGCACAATTTAAGGAAGTAGTAGATCCATATAGTGCTCAAAGGAGTGAACTAAGCCCATTACTGTTAAGGTGCAGACAAGGCTGTGATGGCACTGTGGTGTAGTACTCACCAGCCTCATGATGGAGACAGTCCGCCTCACTCCATATGGTGCAGACAGGAACCCTGCAGGAAGCTTCATGTCAGAGGACAAGGGTGAGAGGAAAGATGGATGGGACTTTTGTCAGAGAAGGTGGAATATTCAACCTGCTCTACAACAGGAAAGAGGCTCTGTAAGGGGATTTTAAATGTGACTTCTTTAATTGATGCCAAAAGTTGGCCTAGCTTCAAATACACTGTGAGAAAGACAAATTAATGGAGGCTGATTTCACACACAGGCTTCCCATCTCATAGAGATATCACAAAATTAGGGTGAGATCTCCATACTCCTGACTGTGGATGGTGGAATGTAGATGTTTCATGTAGTCACCATGGCCTGGTAAAGAGGAAAAATCAGACCTTTTTATAGCATGCTTCATTTGACCCATCTTAGATATGGACTTGAGATAATGATTGTCCTAAAAGCTCCCATTTTTCTTCACTGGATGTGAAGGGGTCTAGATGAGTAGCTGATATGGAGATGTCTACATGTAGGAAAAGCAATCTCATCCTGATGTCTATCCTTAACAATATAGTGATACCTTGCAACTGCCTGTACATGAGGACTAATTTCTTCACAAATATTGAGAAATTTAATCTTGGCCTAAAAAGCTCTCTATTTTGACTGTGAAAGGAACCATTTTTGTGGCACATATGATTACATTCTACTTCTGCCCTGCAGCAAACTGCAAATATTTGTGAATTTGCCTGAGGGAAAAAGTCACCATTTCCCAAAATACATGTTGTCTTCAACATCTGATATTCACTGCCCAGGAGAATGAAAGGTGAAATGGAAGGATATTTGGTGAAATGGTGAAACCAGAAAAACATGAGATTTCCTCCCCTAGAATAGAATTGCAAGTAATAGGACAGATCAGTAAAGCCGCAGGAATTTATTCTAGTTGAGAATATAACCCATAACTCATTTATAAAAATTTTTTTTTTTTTCAATAAATGTTACAGCTAATATAAGCTAGGGAAGGAACATATGCCCATCTCCTTGCCACTGTATGACATGGAAGAAATATTTCTGAAAATATTTTTTAGTGCTTTGACAAGTACATTGTTCTCAGACCCCTACAGAAAATTTTCAAGGTGTTGGCCAAAAGGAATCTCACAGCAACTATGAAATTGTTGTCCATAAAGGTCATTAGTAATACAAGAATTTAATTGTGAAGTTGGTCCACATATCAAAAAGTATTTTATGGGCACCAGCCATGTCAAACTTTTTCACACTCAAGTGTGAAACTCAAGTTGAAATAATTACTGCCAGTCCTGTGACTGACCCCAAAATATATAGGACATTTAATAAAAACTTTTTTTGGTTTATTTCCCCCATAAGTGATTTACATATTGTCCAGTACACAGTTACATTTATCTGTATTAAATTCTAGATACTTTTCTGTACTTAATTTCATCCTATCACAGTTGTACCCACATCATGTCTTGTTGGGTTTTTTCCCATTTATTTTTTTCTTTTACTAGTACAAGAAACGGCAAGTGCACATCATAGCTGTACTATATTGCCTATTTCAACTTGTACCACATAAGACCCCACCTCAGACAAAAAAAAAAAAAAAAGGAAAAACTGAAAAACTGAAAGACTATTGTAATTAAATAGTTAGTAAATGTTTGCCACAAACATTATCCTTCTTTTACAAATTAAGCATTTCCACAGATATACTATTCATTTATATTTAAAAGACCTAAGTTTTCATGAAAGGTCTTAATAATGTAAAGGAAAGGCATCTTTATTAAAACAGAAGTTAAAAATTCCATTTATTTTTAGGCCTGTCAGGTCTTGGAAAAGATGTTCTGTCTTTGTCTTTCTGCTTGCAGATAACTTACATAATTTGCAAAAAAATGTTGGTTAATTATATGATAAGGTATGGTATTATTAAAAGTAAGTGTATTCTGCCTGAGTAAAACCGTCCGCATCTCAAAATATTTGCTTTCCTTGAAGAGAGGATTCCTCCTGATACTTTTTCTTTAAGGATTCTTTACACTTAACGTCAGTTTTCCAGGATCTCAGCTATCAGTCTCTATCAAATGCGACAGTGTTTTTGCTGTAAAGAAGAGTTTGACAGATCTCCAGAAGCAACCATGTTTTAAGGATTTACTGGCAAATGATGTTTTAGGAGCTGCCATGTTGAATCTGTGTTTGTACATCCAGCCCAGTGTCCTGCCTTCATTAGTGGCTGGTGCAGGGTGATGCAAGATACCCTGCTCCTGGAAAAGTGCTTTGTAGGAAAAATGCTTTTGACTTCCCTTCCCTACTGCCAGACTTGAATACTTTGCCCTCTTTTGTATTTATACTCCAGGCTATGGAATATCATACAATGATTTCTGCCTTTGGTGAGTTTAAGTACCTGAAGACAGAGAAAGGAAGAAAACAAAACAGATCTCTTCAAAAAACTTAAGTATACAAAGGAAACTACCGCCGTCTAAAATTCCATTTATTTGAATAAAGAAATAAAACTATAATATTTCCTCGTAGAAACAGACAATCACACATAAATTCTCCCTAAAACTTGGCCTTCTGTCATTGTATGTTGCTGATATCTATGTACAAGTTGGGTGACAGATCATAAAGTGGTAGCATTTTTGCCAGTTCTAAGTGGCATCATATACATTGCAGAGATAAACGACCAGTTTTTTCAAAGTATTTCCTCTTCCTCCTGCTTCCCCCTACTTTTCATGCTATGAAATAAGATTTTAAGCACCAAAAACTGGCACCTTTTTAGATTATTGATATTTTAAATTACTAGTCTGAACTAGACATTTGTGATGCTTAGGGGCAAGAAGGGTAAAAAAATCATAACAGACAGATACTGATTCTGTTGCATGGACAGACCATATAATAAAGGCTTGATCCTGCTTAGTATCAAGTGGCTATAACAAGCCATGGGGCCATTTTGTCTTTTTCTTAATTTTTACTGACATTAATTTTCTTAAATTGGACCTGTTCATTCAGATTCTTCTAGTATCATGAAGCACATTTTGACATAGTCATAATGAAAACACTTTCATTTTCTTCTGAAGTGGCTTTTCATCTTGTATTATCATTTTCCTAATTGTGCACTTACATGTTTCAAATATTTTTTTTTCCCAAGAGATTTTTTTTATGGAAATTTTAAGAACTTCCCTTCACAGATTTTCATCCAATTTACATCTTTCTCCCTGCTTCTTCACAGAAAAGGAATTCTCCAATTCATTGGAAAATAATTGTAAATTTTAAATTCTTCTAAATTTCTTGAGAAATTGTTCATGTCATTAAATCTTTCTTTTACTCCATCACTGGGGAAAAATCAGACTTTCTTAATCTGTAAATGACTGTGTAGGATATTAATGATTATTTACCAATGGGAAATAATTTTGAAATGCATTAGTTAATGGAGCACCCGTAACAACAGTAGTGTAGTGCATTCTCCCTTTTCAGTCAAGAGTGGTTCTATGTTTACACACATATGAAAAAGAAATATAAGTAAATTGGTAAATAGATGTAACATAATGAGTTGTTATTTTGAGGACTCTTCCCAGCCTAAATTACTCAAGGTCTAATAACCACCATCCTTTCACCTCTATAGGCACCAAGATAGAGAAAATTAAAAAGTCTCTCTTTAGAGCCTAAGGAAGTTGAAGCTTAATCACTGTGTTGGGATAAAATAATGGTGTCATCAGAACTAGAAATAAATGTGAAGAGCAGAATATATAGCCAGATGCAAATTGGGATTTCCATTTTAACTACATAAAGAGGGCCAAGTTTGACTATGGGTGATCAGTATAGTTAGGCTTTTCAGAGTAAGGGCCAATATATATCATACTGCCTTAGCTCCAAACACAGGTTTCTCATTAATTTTGACAAAAGCTGATTTCAGGGAATGTACTGTATGACTTGTGATTTGGAAACTTCAAGAGGAAATAACTTGCATATTGTATCTAAAAAATCACCTCTGAGAAAAAATAAAAAAAAAATATTTTCTTGGGGTTTCTGCCATTTAATTAAATACCACATATCTTATTGTTTAAAAAAGAACAAATCTAATCTATATATTATTTTAATATATATATATAATTATATATTTATATATCATTTTTCTGAAATACATTCCCACAAGGAAAGAAAAAGTGCCAGCACTATTTTAAAGTTAAATCTTAGAAATAAACTCCAGGAAAAAGAACCAAAACCAACAACAACAAAAAAATCAGACCCAAAAAACAGCTAACAAATATAATGTGAATTTTGTCCAACATTATACTAGCTGATATTTATTGTGATATGGATGGATAATGGGGTGTAAAACAATGACACTCCTATATACCACTTAGGTATATAACTTGCTGAGGTATTTTAAGAAAAAAACCCAAACAAACAAATAAAATAAGTTATTTTCATTTGTATGGATGAATGCCTTTGAATATTTAGTTCTTTAATCTCTTTATCTATCAATTCATTGTGTCCTGTAAAATGGAAATATTACATTTTTCAGCTTTGTGTTCTAACAGAATAATTTCTGTGTTTAAGCAACACTTAGAACATGAGACTCTGCATCTAAGACCTTGAGCTACTACTATGATGAAAATAATTTCTGAGTAAATACTTGTGGGGATCTGATACAGCCATTGTCTGTCTCTTTACCTTTAATTCAGCTGGAAAAGCAGGGTTATTTATCTTTCAGAAGAAACTTTGGAAGCTTTTTTTTCTGCACTATCTATAATTTCAAACACCATGGTTTTATTTTATTTCTTACCTATTTGCAGTTTTGAAGCAGATATTGGTGATGTATTTAGAAATCTACTGATAATTACCTATTGAAATGAAATTGAAAAGAGAAGAAAGATCCTATAAATATATATGACAGAAACAGGGAAGCAGGAAGAGGGAAAAGAGACAAAATATTAATATAAAAAGTAGCAATAAAAAGGAAGGACCAGGGGAAATAGGCAGCTCATAGGAATGCATGCTGGGGCTTTTGTTACAGAAGGAAGAGCCTGGAAAACAAACAGAAACATAAAATCTGTGCTCAGTGTGTGCCTTTAAGCTATTGGCATTAATTAAGATTCTATGGCTTACAAACAATTATGACATAATTAAAGTAAGATTCTTTCTACAGTAAAACAATAAAAAAAGACTTTTAGAAACCGTGGGAACTATTAAAAAGGCACATCAGTACCAAAATGAGCAATATTTACTAGTATTAGCACTATTAAAATGCCTTTTGAAGACAAACTTAGGCAATTATTACTCAGAAAAAGCTCACACTTCGAGATATAGAACAGTGATAATTAAATCCCTTTCTCTATATATCTCCACTTTTGGTGTTTGACAGAATGGAGTCTTTAAGAGAATCTATTTTAATGGTCTTGAATTAGCAAGATTTTCAAACAAAGAGAGTGCACTTAGCAGGAGGTTGAGATCTACTGAAAGCTTTATTATTGGTATTATTATATAGGTTAGGAAGCTGTTTTAAGGGCCCATTCTACAGAGACATGTCTAAGTAGTAGACATCATCTACAGAGATGATGTCTAAGTACTGTAATATCTTGCAAGACTTCAGAGGTTCGATATTGTGCATTTAGGCTGAGTCTCCACTTATTGCAGGAAGTTTGGAGCACGATATGAAATCTTTTTAAGATTATTCTATTAAGATTATGGAGGAAAATAGATTACTTCTACCTTTAAATACAGTTTTATTTTGCTTGATGTCAGACAAAGAAAATAAATATACCACCTAAGATATTACTACAGAAAACATTGGGGAAGGAAAAAGACCAACAAAAATACTACTACTACTACTAATACTACTAATTACTACTGCTGCTGCTGTTGCTACCACTACTATTACTGCTAATAATAATGATAAACAGGTAAAAGAGCAGCAAAGAATAAGAGAGTGTTTTGAATTGAAAAGAATGGGCTGTTTAGTCCAGTGTTCAGAAGCAGAAAAAAATAGATTTCTTAGTCATTATCCTTTGCATTGTTCATTATAACATAATGCTCAGCTTTGGCATATAATTGTATTAGGAAAGGGAAAATATTCTTCTTCATCCCTATTTATAAATATATATATTTGTTAGAAATTCTTATAAAGTCAATAGAGTGATTCCTATTTATAGTTAACAGTGGATGAATGTTTCTATTGCATGTATTTCTATTGCATGACACTAGGTGCCATGGTATGGTCTTTTCACAATAAAATTCAGTCCTTGATGCTGTTTATTCATTCGGCAACAATTTAATTAAAGAGATGTGTAATATCATTTAAGTAGGTCGATGCAAATTTGTGTTATATAGAAAAGAAAAAGGTCAAAGTTTGGTATTAATAATAATATTTTTATTACATTTAACCATAAAGGAGAATGAAACATGTAGATAAGAGTATTTATAATAATAATTAAAAATAAAAAGCATGCTTCTAAAGTTAAACTTGATAGTATTTCTCTAAGAAAATATTTTTATATTAATAAGCATGAGTGTGGAAAATAATGATAAAAAATTGTTCATGAACAAGTCTTTTGGTCATACTGATTTGAATTTTCTTGCTTTTCCAGACAAAGATGAAGTGATTCATTTCGTGTCAGTTCCAAGTCAGAAAATATTAATCTCAGCTGCCCTGGAAGCAGTTGTTGTAAAATTAATGACAATCTTGGTTAATCTTGTGATGAGTTGGCATCTTCTGCTGAATTTTGCATCCCGTGAAACATTTTCACAATGTAGTCCCATTCATGGGAGATTTACTCTAGATACAGATCTGAACCACAGTTACATGAGACATCCATTCTGAAAATCTCATCAGAAATTACCTTTCTCAAGTGGATCAAGTAGAATAAACTGGCCATTTTATGTGTTACAAAGTATTTAAATAGTTTGACGGTTTGCTTCAACACAAAACCAGATACAAATATTATGAATGAAAATTTTTATTCTTGGTCATTTATATGCTACGCTATTTCAGGAATGATATCTTTATCATAAAAACCCCACTCTACCCACATCAACATAGTACAAGATAATACCCTCAGCCTATAAGGGTTTTTAAATCTAATGCTGAGAGGTTGATTTCCTCCAAAACCAGCTGTCTGAAACTGGCTGACTTTAATCAAAAGGTCCTATTTGAACAGAAAAGGCTAGATCTGCTGTGCATAAAGCTCAAGTGACATTGGTGGCTCAATCAGCCTTGTATTTCAACTCAGCAAAGTTGAGTATAGCCTTCCTTGAAATTAAGGGCTGTACAACTGCAATATTAGCCATATACTATTTCACAGGAGCTAACTCAAGCACTTGTTAACCTGTCTGGATCCCTGTGTTTTGATCTTCCAGTCATAACAGAAGAGATTAGCATTAGTTTTTCAGATCAGCCCATCCTATCTTCAGAGACCATAGCCTCCTGAGAACTATTCCAGCATCATATGTTGTGATGTTTTTGCCCTTTACAGATATGAGAAGCCTTTGTTTCAGATCTGTTCCATATCTGTGAAACATGGAGCTTCCTTACTCCGTCAAGGAACTTGGTATACTAACATGTTATTATTTACCACTATGTCTTATCCGTCATAACTCTTTCTTGCTTAAAATGTTAATCTGGAAAAACCTAGTTTTCATTTATAATTAGGAAATTAGCTAAGCCAGCAAAAATACTGCTTATATATAAATTCATGTAAATACTAATAGTCTGTGTCATCACCTTAGCAGCAGACTAAAAATGTGCTCTACATAGCTTTTCCTTTTTTCTTTTTCCTGTCTGAAACATCAAAGTCCTGAAACTCTTTAGATGGCTGGATAATTTCCCAGGTGCTCTCTTTTGTTATTGTAGAAGGGTAAAGAAAAGTATCTTGCACTTAGTTCTTTACAAAGTAAGGTATTTCTAAAAAAAATCCATTGTAGTGAAGACCATAGTTTTGGCTGATGATAGTGTGTGGTGTCTGGATATAAAATAAATTAATCTACAAGGTTCAGATAGTGGGCCATTTCTAAGTCAATGGTTATTATTAGCAGATTAAGTATAGAGCCTTCACTGAAGGCAGACTGCATTAATGGGCTACCATAAATGGGCATACTATAAATATATGTCTAAAAATTATACTCTTTAGATTTATTAAGGTCTACTCTCAATTCTTTCTTCACAGCAAGACTATTCTCCTATCTAATACAAGGTGATCTTTTCAAGCATTGTCTTAATGTATATTTAAACACCAAAGTAATCCCATGACCTCAGAAGGAAGTTGGTCTTGTAACTAGAATTTCGTGGCCATAAAAAGTATTGAGGTGTTTTCGATGTACTAAAAAATATATTTCGAAAGACTGCAAGTTTCTCTTTTCTGTGCACTTGCAACTTTAGCTATTGGCAATCTATGACAGCACAGGAGCCAGAACTTTGTCATTACAATGCTTTGTGGAAGAATAGTCACATCTGGATACAAAATTCCCTGTTGTTTTCCTGCTCATATTTTCTATTTGAAGTCCACTTGCCAATATGGTCAGTCCTCATTAGAAGTGTCCCATTTGGTAACACAGCCAAATAAAAGCAAAACCAAACCATGCTGAAACTCTTCTTACATCTCCCCCTTTATGTGGTGCCCAGAAAATGATGTGCCAGGGAATTTCTGCCCTTGGCTTCTGAACTTCATTCAGTACCTGGCTCATCATTTTTGTAGAAGAGTATATTAACACATACAGAACAGAAGAACATTAGCAACCATAATTTCTTTCAGGTACTAAAGGCAGTTCATTTTGTTGGTGCAAAAAAGCCTCAGGTGTTAAGTAGGTGGTGCAAGAGCTGGAAAAAGAATCACATAAATAATTTAAAAAAAAAAAAAAAAATATTAGATATAGCTACATGGAGGTTTAGCAGTAATTTCCATAAATGGTCATCCTGCATATTGGGTTAGCTGATGTGACTTTTTTCTGTGATAAACCATAAAACCTCAGATTCAACCATTTTCATAGCTAATGTTTTGCATATCCTGTAATATAATGTATTTTTTTAAATCACTACAGATGGGGAAATGCAATGGCTCATGAAATTGGTGAGGGAATATAAGGTCTTTGGATCAAATCTGCTCTTACACAAGTATGACTTTGTAGTTATAAGACTTCAAACCAGTCCTCTGGAACAAGGCAAACCTTAAACCTTGCAAGAGGGTGAATAGGAAAAAATAGAAGAAGAAATACACTTTATGCTGATTCTCCTTGCATTGGTAAGCAGGAGAGCTTCAGCCATTTCCAGAACAAACTGAAGCCTGCTGAGAACTTTCTTTATGTTCCCTGACAGAGCTCTCGGAGTCACAGCACTTATCAGAGGTTTCTTGAATGCAGTTGACTTCTGTCTTGCCTGTTTTCCTAATCCTGGGGAGTAAGGTTTGGACAGACAGGCAAATGTATGTCAGCTTGGCATGACTAGTGGTTATTGTGTTAGCTTTAGGTTGAAATGAGTTAACTTCCCTTTGCCTGAGAAGCACCACAAATACTTACTGCAAACCAGAATCTGGGTCAAACATAGGAAGTATATTTTTTAATGCTTCCCTGTATTCAGGTTTGTATCTGAATACAACTTGGTCTAGTGGCCCCAAAGGGAACTTCTGTAGTTCATTTTAAAAAAAAAGAGGTAACATTAGACAATGTGTATTTTTTCCAAAGCATGTATCACACTGCATTATACCTGTTATCTTGGCTTTCTTCATGGGAGATAACAGAGTTTCTAGTATGTAAGAATTCCTTCGTTACCAAAATTGAAAGTTATATATAAAAGCCAAATATTAGTTGCTACCACTATTTTGCCTTATCGTATGTAAAAATAACTTTTTAAAAGCATTTCTAGAAGTTAGAGAAATTAGAGAAACTAATTATATAACCTAATAGTGGCTACTGAGTGGTCTTTATGAAATCCTTTCCACAGTCCTTTGGCTTGCAGGCAGATATTAATGTTAAGAAAAAACATGCTACTGTAATTAGTTATAATTAGAGTCCTCTAACACTATGGGCCTGACTGAGTCCCTTTGAAGCCAAAGGCAGTCAGCTAAGGAGAGAGTTTGCATCATGTTGTAGCTCAACAGAGAAGTCAGCTTGCAAGTCTTCCCACACATTGGTTTGCAAGCCTTCCATGGACCATGGCTGGGAAAGTATCAAGAGAGAAATGGAGATAATGCACAAAGATTAATGCACATTTTTTTTATCCATTTGTAAACAAAGTCTGAAAACCTGCTTCAGTTGTCTTAGATCATATAGAAGCTACAGCATCCCCTCCAAATTTCATAGAATCATAGAATCACAGAATCACAGAATTTCTAGGCTGGAAGGGACCTTTAAGATCATGTCCAACCATCAACCTAACTCTCACAAAAAAAGCCACATCACTAACCATGTCACTAAGCACTATGTCAACCTGTATTTTAAATAACTCCAGGGATGGTGCCTCAACCATATCCCTGGGCAGCCCATTCCAATGCTTAATAACCCTTTCAGTGTAAAAAAAATTCCTAATATCCAATCTGAACCTCCCCTGATGCAACTTGAAGCCATTTCCTCTTGTCTTATCACCTGTGACTTGGGAGAAGAAACCAACTCCTGCTTCTCTATGCCCTCCTTTCAGGTAGTTGTATAGAGTGATAAGGTCTCCCCTTAGCCTTCTTTTCTCTCAGATGAATAATCCCAGCTCCCTCAGCCTTTCCTCATAAGGCTATGTTTCTTCATAAGGCTTCATTGCCCTTCTCTAGACCTGCTCCAGCACCTCAATGTCTTTTCTCTGTTAAGGGGCCCAAAACTGGACCCAAGCACTTGAGGTAGGGCCCAAGTCTTACTCACCATGCTGTTCTGGATATAGGCCAAGATGCTGCTGGCCTTCTTGGCTTCCTGGGCACACTGCTGGCTTGTGTTCAATGGACAGTCGACCAACACCCCCAGGTCCTTTTCTGCCAGACATCTCTCCATTTTCCCCAAGACTGTAGAGCTGCATGGGATTGTTGTGACCCAAGTGTGGGACCCAGCAGTTGGCCTTATTAAAACTCATCCCATTGGCCATGGACCATAAATCCAGCCTGTCCACATCCTTCTGCAAAGCCTTTCTATACGCCAACAGATTAACACTCCCACCTACTCTGTTGTAGCTCAACAGAGAAGTCAGCATGCAAGTCTTCCCACATGTTGGTTTGCAAGCCTTCCATGGACCATGGCTGGGAAAGTATCAAGAGAGAAATGGAGATGGTGTTGTCTGCAAACTGACTGAGAGTATACTCAATCCCCTCATCCAGATTATTGATAAAGATGTTAAAGAGAACTGGCTCTAATAGCAAGCCCTGTGGGACACCACTCATGACTGGCCACCAGCTGGATTTAACTCCATTCACCACCACTCTCTGGGTCTGGCCCTCCAGCCAGTTTTTAACCCAGTGGAGAGTATAACCATCTAAGCCGTGGGAAGCCAGTTTCTCCAGAAGGATACTGTGGGAGACTGTATCAAAGGCCTTACTAAAGTCCCAATAAACAACATACACAACATTTCCCTCATCCACCAAGTGAGTCACTTTATTGTAGAAGGAGACCAGGTTTGCCAAGCAGGACCTGCCCTTTGTGAACCCTGACTGACTGGGCCTGATCTCCTGGGCATCCTTCATGCTCTGCACAATGGCACCCAGGATGATCTGTTCCGTGACCTTCCCAGGCACTGAGGTCAAACTGAGAGGCCTGCAATTCCCTGGATCATACTTCCAACCCTTCTTGTGGATGGGTGTCACATTTGTTAGACACCAGTCAGCTGGACCTCCCCAGTTTACCAGGACTGATGGTAAATGATGGAAAGTGGGTCAGTGAGCACTTCCACCAGCTCCGTCAGTACTCTCGGGTGAATGCCATTCAGTACCATAGATTTGTTTATATCCAGGTGTTAGAGCAGGTCCCTCTGCTAGCTCAAGCACAGAGAAGTTTACCATCATGCAGCTAACTGCAATGCACTATTCAGAATGTTCTATTTGAGGAAGAAAAAAAAAAAAAGAAGGTGGTGTTATAAAATGTCATTTGTCAACCCAAAAGAAACAGGTATTTCCAGATGAGAAAAGAAATTTGTTGTTAAAGAAAGGCCACAGGTCTCTTCCTCTAGGTGTACAGAGCAACATGAACCTTGCTACTGAAGGAGCAAGTCTTCATCATTTGTTGAAAAAATAAACAAGGGGAAAAAGCAAAATGATAACTGAAACAAATCATTCTAGAATATGGTGATAGTCACCAATTTGATTCAGTTAAATAAAAACAAAACAAAAAAACCCAACAGCTCCTGAAATAACTGTCATTACTTTTATTAATATATATGCAAGGAAAACATAATGGTTTCTCCCTATGCAAAATGCACATGCACACAAACATATGACAAGTTAACAAGACCATAACCTGACCACTGGTATTTTAACATCACTCTTAGGTTAGGAAAAAGCTGCAGGATCAGTCTTGAGTTTCCACTCAAAATAATGACACATATCATCACAGAAAAAAAAAGGGAGAAAAGAAAGGGGGGGAGGGGAGGAAGGAAGAAGGAAGAAGTTTTATTTACCCTGGTTTTAGCTGAATAAACAGACAGTGTATGAGACTACAATATGATCCATGCTGTAGTTCTAAAAGATGCTAAAACTTTTTTCTATAAAGTTTTCCACCTATCTTCAGGTGACTGGAGGATGCCTGAATATCTTATGCAAGTTTTCCAGTTCCCGTTTC
Organism: Scolopax mira; assembly: GCA_004320125.1. NCBI lineage: Eukaryota > Metazoa > Chordata > Aves > Charadriiformes > Scolopacidae > Scolopax > Scolopax mira. The sequence goes on along the minus strand of BJBW01012421.1, from coordinate 19,308 downwards.
ACTAAATGCTCTAACCAGACTCTCCTGGTTGCTGAAATCTATGAAATGACTGATGATTTGTACAGACATATCAGAGATATTAACTCAGATACTGCAAACTATGAGTATCCCAGCATCAAACCAATGGAAGCTCTAAAGTCCACTTTGTGCCTGAATACATGCATGGGAAAGTAGCTTAAGTTTGAGCTGCTGTGAGCCACTATTGCAATAAGTGCTGGCATTTATTGATTTCAGGATAGTTTATGTTTCAAATAGCTATGTGACTGCAAGGTATTCCTAGACCTTATAATGGCTGAAAAAGTGTAGCTTCACCACAGCTATTCACAAACTTCTGTACAGCCAGCAGAAGAGTGTAAAGGACAGGGTCCACAGCACAGCCTAACATCATCCACCTCTACTGTGCACAGTCACCCTCAGGTATACCCAGACATCATAAATGTCACCAGTATAATTTCATTCTTCTTACATTTGTCAGTAAATTAATCCAGCCAAGCTGCTGGACATATCTGAATCAAAAAACCTACTTAGCATCCCACAAGTGCATTCAAATGAGATGTATTTTGAAGTTGTCAAATGTAAGGTTTATTGACATAATTTTTGTGTGCATATGCTTTCAATATATATATATAACTAAATGCCAAATATGTATATGACATACACATGCATACTGACATACAAAAAAAATAAACAATCATAGTTACACATAAAATGTGAAGATGAAACAAAGCCATCTTTACAAAAGGAAGAAGATCCAAACTCAACAGCTCAAACACAAGCTCTTAATAAAGGTGTAATGGTGTCAAAAGCTCATGTGATTCCTGAGCATGCAGTCAGGAATATGCAGTAACCTCCATGTGTGAAGCCTTGTGGTGGAATGCTACACCTTATTGTTATATCAAATTTTTAGAAAAAAATGTTAAAATCAGAGAAGGTTAAAAAAAAAAAAAACAAAACCAAAAAAACCCAGAGGCATAAGAAATGCAAGCTGGAGAAAATAGAATATTGTCACTCCAAGGTCTCAGATTGTTAAACTTACCTATAAGGAGATCAAGAACCGTCTTGCTTACATCATATAAATACTGCTATGAGAAGGCATTTGATGAACTTAAGAGCCTTCAGGGAAAAAAGACTGGGCAAGACAACAGTCCAGTTCATATTTTTTGCCAAAACCTAAGAAAAACCACAAGAGTATTGGATTCAACCATTTCTAGCAGCCAGTCAACACTAATGGAAGGTGATGGAAAAGATGCATTCTCCACTTCGTATCCCAATGCAGATCACCACCCATTTTTGCTACCCCTTGCTTACCTTCCTTAGTAGCACTACTTTAACAAAAATGATCTTAACTTCTGATCTTAATTTTATATTTCCATCTTTGCCAAAGTTCAAGCTGGCTGTGGGATGGGATGTCTATTGCTTTTAAAATGTTTGTTTTCTTAACTTGGGGAAATTCATGCACAGCTGCCCCTTCACCCTTCTAGCTCTGTTTTTCTTTCTCTCTCACACAAAGATATGAAAACAAAATCCTATGTTAAAATAACATCATTAAGGTTGCAAAGTCAAGCCTGCAGAAATTAGAGAATGTGAAAATTAAGTTTTCCTGTGAACCTTAATTAGCTGAAGGTGGCAGGAACCCTGTGGAAAAAGTAGCATGTGATCGTGTAATTAAAGACTGTGCCATAATGCCCCCACACAAGGGTGCCAAATTAATGTTGCACGGGCAAACTTAATTCGAGCATTCCCTAACTTGTTTTGAGTGCTTGACTTTGCAACCTTAATAATGTTCCTTTAATACAGTTTTGTATGTGTAATTTTAGACAGAACTATCTTAAAGAAGCATTTTTTTCTGAAATATTACTCTCACTGAATCTTATTTAGACTTTTTATTATATTATCATGATTTCATGGCATTTTAATTTATATTGCGTTGTTGGACTGTTAATTTACTTTCACTACTCAATTAGGCTGGTAATATTGTTTCACTTCTCTTGCTTCTCTTGCTATTCAACATATTATAATTATTAGAAGGCTATTTATATTTACCTAATGCCAGTTAAATAAGATTCTGTTGAGTGTCACCATGTTAGCTACAGACCTTGACAGAAAAGAAATTATCTTAATGCAGTCATATAAACATGTTTATAAACTTCTGAAGCTTATGTTCAGAACATAACAATACAAATAAAAATTATTTTAAAAAGGGCAGTGTAAGACCATATTTAACGTAAATAGAGTCTGACATTGATTAGACCTTTGATTATTTGATGGCATACACTTGAGAATATTGCATGCATGCTTTTATTGGTATCCCTTGTAACCTCTTACAATGTCATGACAATTTAATAGATTTTTGACTATTGAATACTTGTTATAAAAGCTATTCTTATAATTCTACCTTTTACTAATATCTTGTTGTTTGAAACAACGTCTCTAAATTCAGAAAGCTATTCAAATCAGAACTCATTGATACATAAACTCACTAAACTGCATTTACATTAATGGGTGTGCTTTTCTTGAGATACTGTTAGCTGGAGATATCTCCAATAACCTACACTAGCATATGGTTTTTAAAATGCCTACTTCTCTTTATTGATTACATAGGATACCAATACAATAATTTAGGTAGTAATTACTGCTGGGATCCAATCTGATCAGTCTTGTTCTGAAGATTGATTCCTAATGGACCTCATCCATTAAAAGAAAATATTGGGGACAGCCCCTTTCCCATTAAATCTCTGCTCAATGGTGAGCAAGTCTATCACTAGAATTTTTTCAGTCTGGTCAAGGATTACAAGCAACTGCCAAACAAACAAACAAAGCAAAAAACACCCCAAAACCAAACGTAACAAACCAAGCCAAAAGGCACCCTCAGCAAGTTTGCTGATGACACCAAACTTGGTGGTGCGGTTGACACACTGGAGGGAAGGGATACCATCCAGAGGGACCTGGACAGGCTGGAGAGGTGGGCTTGTGCAAATTGCATGAAGTTTAACCAAGACAAGTGCATGGTCCTGCACCTGGGATATGACAATCCCAAGCACAAATACAGGTTGGGGAGAGAATGGCTGGAAAGCAGCCCTGAGGAGAAGGACTTGGTGGTGTTAGTGGATGAGAAGCTTAACATGAGCTGGCAATGTGCACTGGCAGCCCAGAAAGCCAACAACATCCTGGGATGCATCAAGAGAAGTGTGGCCAGCAGGTCACGGGAGGTGATTCTGCCCCTCTGCTCTGAGCTTGTGAGACCCTACCTGGAGTACTATGTCGAGCTTTGGAGTCCTCAACATAGGAACGACATGGACCTATTGGAACAGGTCTAGCAGAGGGCCACATAGATGATCAGAGGGATGGAGCAACCTCCTCTACGAGAGAGCTGGGGTTATTCAGCCTGGAGAAGAGAAGGCTCCAGGAAGACGTTACAGCTGAAGGCCTTTCAACATCTGAAGGGAGCCTAAAGGAGAGCTGGAGAGAGACCCTTTCCAGGAATTGTAGTGAAAGGACAAGGGGCAATAGTTTTAAATTGGAAGAGGGGATATTTAGATTAGTTACTAAAAAGAAATTCTTTCCTGTGAGGGTGGTGAGGCACTGGAAGAGGTTGCCCAGGGAAGTCGTAGATTCCCCATCCTGGAGGTGTTCAAGGCCAGGCTGGATGAGGCTTTGAGCAGCATGGTTTGGGGGGAGGTGTCCCTGCCCATGGTCCCTTCCAACCCAATCATTCTATGATTCTATGAAAAAAACTAACCAAAAATTGTTTCTTCCACCTGCAATTTCAGCTAGTCTTAGTTTGCAGATGGTTAGGTTCACTTCCTGGTATTTATGTATGCACAACATATTGGAGGATCTGGTCCAAATGTTTTGCACTGTGCTTTTGCAGCACTCAGTTCTCTCATTTTTAATATTAGTTGTAGCCGTTCCTTCAGGAATTAAAAAGTGATCCAGTCCCTCCCTGAGGTTTAAAACATATGCTGCATATATCAGGTGCCCTCCTCAGTAATCAATTAGCAAAGCTGTACCTATTTTTGGGTGTATGTGAGAGGGAGCTTAACTCACCTAATTTTGCAGCACAAGTTAATAGCTTTCTTCCTCTAATTAATTTTACTGCTAGTCTGAATTCTCTGTAATTCGAATATCCAAAAGCAAGGTTTAGCAGAGTGGACCAAACCATTGGCCTGTTCCGTTTAGGAGCTTGCTTCTGAAAGTGGACAGATATAAAAGTTCTGGAAGATGGTACCTGAAACACTGCAATGAACAGCTACCATATAATGTCCTATAAAGCCCATATCTTCCTCAAGCTGTTTGTGTTTGCTTCAATAACATTTTGGAGTGAGAGAGTTTGGATTTGCAGTAGTCCAGACATAATTAGTTCTTCACCAGAATCACAATAAGTACTCGTTTGCCAACTTACACAGTTTGAATGTATGACTTTACTGAATACAGCTATAGAGCTGATCTTTCAAACTTGGATAATTTAAACTGATTTAAAGCCTAATTTAAATTTTAGGCAGTGCTTTCTTGCATCTCCTTGGGGATTCTTATGGATAAATACTTTTCTAGCATTCAGCTGCTCTGTGAAGCACAGCTTCCCAGTATCTCCTCAATGATGAGGTGCAAGAAGAGAGCACAGTGAAAGGGGAATATTGGAGGGGAAAAAATAGTAATCTGGGATGCAGGTTAGCTGTTTGCATCACAAAAGGTAATCCATAAGTGCCATGTGCCAATACTATAGAAAGACAAGCAGAACAGAAAGCAAATGGCTGGGACATGTCATATTGTTGCCTTCGCAATGATAACCATTTTTCCCCTGCTTCACCACCATTTACATTGAGAACACTCCTGCAGACTCACCTCATTTCTGAGGCGAAGCTGACTGTACTTGCTGGTATCTGTGTTTGACCCTAGATTGGCAAAAAGTCTTAAACCCTTCTTTTTTAGAGGTCTTCAAAAGCCTGAAGAACAAACCTGAACTTCACACAGGAAAAGAGGCAGGTCGAAGGAAGATCATAGCTCCTCACTTAAAGAGGAATATTTTTTTTCAGTTTTGCTGCACTCCTCCTTCCCAGCCCCATCCCATGACATCAGTAGAGGATGTTTTCCATTCTTTCCCACTAATCATCTCTGACATGTACTTGGCAACCTTGTCTATAAGAATCTTCCTGTAATATTCTAGGCCAGTCTCAAGGAGAAAAAATGCAGATACAGCATCTTTGAATAGTAAGATCTAAAAGACTTTTTTTTTTTTTTTTTTTTTTTTAACTGCTGCTTTGCTGTGTAATGTTTTAAACAGGGATGGAATGAAGACCAAAATCAGTGGATAAGAAAGGTTTGTTTGGTCTGAGGCAGGGTCACATGGATCTCTAATAAGAAAAAAAATCCTCTGTTATTTTTAACATTAGGAGGGAATCTCAGCTTAAAGTTATGTTCTTCCTTTTATGACAGGACTCTGTCTCTTCGGCACTCTGTAAACTGTTGGACCAAATTCTCCACTGTGCTTTCAGTGGGGTTGTGAGAAAGGAGAATTTAGCTCCCTGTTGATAGATGGCTGGCTGTGTATGTAGGAGGGGGTTGAGAGGAGGCTGTTAATTAAATTTGAAGGCGAGATTCTGCTCTTTGCAGCTGAATTAAAAATAAAATACCAATTGAAGTTTAATTACTGTCTTTGCTTACTTGTGCATTCAAATTTGAAAGATGACTTCACACTCCGTTTTTAAGCTCCTGTGGCTCAGAGATGATTATGGAGTTTGAGTGCTATGTGACACACAGTCTTATCAAATACCCCATGCTACCACAGAGGCATTTATGCAGCTGATAAGGTAGGCAGCAAGTGAAATCTCTGGGCCAAATTGGGAGGGATGTTACCCTGCAGCATGCAAATAAGAAGGAGGCCTGCTTTAGGAAACCCCAGGCTCCCATTGGCTTCAGTTGAAGTAATGATTACTCATTAACCAGTAGCAGTTATTCATTACTCGTTAACTATGAGATAACTATTGCTGTCCTGCAGTGGGAAAAAAGATTTAATTAAGGCTAAATAAGAGGAAGAAAACCTGAAAAGACTTCTGAAATAGTGCCTTCTGCCCTCTTGGATTGTGAAACAGGGATATTTTACATGGTAAGGACTGAAAGAGAATAGGCTAGATCAGTGTTTTTCCTATTTGGAAAGGGAGAATGTGAACGGGTATAATGATATGTTTTTATATTAATATTTACGTATTAATAGCATTTCTAGTGGTCTACTTTTGTATCCCTTTTAATTTCTTCCAAAGCACAAGACTTCTATTATTTTTAACATCACTGAACATTATTCTGGAAGTGTCCTATACTATATCTGGAATAAAACACAGGGTTTCTTTTTTCAGAATCTTAAGGAGTTTTAAGCACTCATATAAGGAGAAAAAAAGAAATGCAAGCCCCAAACTCCTCTGAGTCCTTTTTATGAAATTTTTACCTGAGGGTACTGCTGTGTTTGAGGAAGGGTGTCAGAGCTAGTCCCACACACTTCTTTACTCCCTCAGCAGCCTCTGGCTCAATGCCTCTCCTTTTTAGTAATTCATTGGAAGCTTAGGTGGAGTTGGTGGTCTATAGCTGTAGTAAATCAAACTAATTACATTTGCACTAAAACTCAAAATGTCTGCAGTAGATTTCCCCCCTCCCCTTTTTTTTTTTTTTGTAATTTAAAGTACAGACTGTTAATACATCTTTACTTAGTCTAAATTATTCCTTTAATGTAAAGCAAAGCTGAAGCAGCTGCAGTTGTTCAACTGCAGCAAAGTCTGAATTTACAATGCTGAATTATTAGGATGCCTTTTTTCCAAGACCCTTAAAATGGCAGGAAGACAAGCAAATGACTCTGACAAACATGATGCAGAAGATCTACATTCTAGAAAGCCAGCTAGAACCAAGGCAAGATCCACTGGTGAGTCTAAAATCTCTAAACAACAGAGGTCAATGTTTAGCCATATAGATCATGCCCATGAGAACTATTCAGTTTATCTTTAATTATCACATATATCCTTGCCTGCGTCGGGAGAAGTGTGGCCAGCAGGTTGAGGGAGGTCATTCTTCCCCTCTACTCTGCCCTGATGAGGCCCCATCTGGAGTACTGTGTCCACTTCTGGTCTCCCCAGTTCAAGAGGGACTCGGATTTACTGGAGAGAGTTCAACAGAGGGCAACTAAGATGATTAAGGTATTAGAGCACCTCCCTTATGAGGAAAGGCTCAGAGAGCTGTGGCTTTTTAGCCTCGAGAAAAGAAGTCTGAGGGGAGACCTCATCTGTGTTCACAAGTTCCTAAAGGGTGGGTTGAAGGATGATGGAGCCAGATTCTTTTCAGTGATTTCCAGCAATAGGACAAGGGGCAACGGGCATAAACTGGAATTAGGAAGTTCCACTCAAATATGAGGAGATATTTCTTTACAGTGAGGGTGACAGAGCACTGGAACAGGCTGTTGAGAGAGGTCATGGAGTCCCCTTTTCTGGAGATCTTCAAGATCCACCTCGATGCAGTCCTGAGTAATGTGTTCTAGATAATCCTGCTTTAGCAGAGGAGTTGGACTAGATGAAGTCCCTTCCAACTCTGTCAAATCCCTGAATATTTAGCAAGCAGAACTTTCCAGCATTCATTGACTCTGATAGGCTTGATTCAGCTATGTACAGGCAGTTTTTGGTACCACTTCAGCTGTGATGGTGTGTTCTGTCTGTCTGTCCCCAGCTGCCAGTCCATGAAATCACAGTTCCTGCATTGTGGTTGTCACAGCAGTTACAGGTCATCTGTCAGCTACTTGGTTGGCCCTTGGTGACTGGGCTGTTCTTAGAAATGCCACTGCTACCTGAAGCAACTGAACTTAGGTCATCAGTGACTTATTCACTGGTATTAAAGACATCGAGGTGTAGGAACCTGCACTTGGAATATTTTAACTTATGTCTTCAATCTCACCCCTTATCTCCACAAGGTTTCTTTGGGCATCTTTTGACCAGTGGACAATCTGCTAAGGAACAGAGACACAGAACCTCACCCTGCCTGGCATTTGTAGATATTTTAGACTCAGCCACTGGCTGCCTCTGTGGTATTCTTGCAGTAGGCTTTCACATGTTTAAGAGATCTGGGGTCCTTCTTTAAAGGCAAAACCATAGTCTATATATCCAAAGTTCATATCCAAGGACTGTTCCTCTTACAGACATTTTCTAGTGTTGCACAAGTAATGATAATAACAAATGGATAAACAGAAAGATGAAATGCAGTTTTTGAATTCCATCATTATTCAATGGCATAGTTTTATTTGCAAAATAGACAAGATAGTTCAGGGGTAAACACAATCCTTTCAGTGTATCAGACTAATCAAACCCAAACATTTCTGTCCTTCTGTGAAATAGTTAATATTTGGAGCCAGGAAGATAATGCAAATGAAAACTATTATGCAGAGTTAGCTTAACGATACGCAATTTAAAACTGTAGCAATTGTTTTTGGTCAGTTTCTTGCAATCTGCAAGGTAATTTTTTTCAATTTATTTGGAATTAGTCAAGTGCACTGTTGAAAAGGCAGAGTGAATTGATGTTAAATAGTTTTTGGAAGATGTAATTGTCTGATGATTTGTAAATAGCCAAGCTTATCAAAAAAGTAATTTAAATGTTATGCTGACAATTCTGTTCAGTTTGGTGTACTCTGTAAACTTGTGAATCCAATTTTTAGCCCTCATTAGCATCAGAATTCTCTTTGCACTGCTAAATGATTTCAGGTATTTCATGTGTGTGCCCAAAGCATCTGCTGTTGAACTTTTACTGATCCTTAACCAGCGTGGAGGGCATATAGTCAAGTTGTAATCAAAAATGCTTCTGCTTTCTAGTCACCATAATCTAGTCTGTTAACAGAGAGGAGAACATAACCAGGACTAGTCATTTTCAGTCATTCACTATAAGCCACTGCAATGAGTTATCATGCAAAAATCAATGCAGTTTTTTAAATTCAGGCTTTAATTGCTTAGCACTTTTTCTCCATTTTTCATTATTTTCTCTGAACCATAAAATGTGAAAATTTCCCTTCCCTGTCCTTGGAAGGCCATTGTCTTCCCTTCCCTCCAGTAGTTAAAGAAAAAGGGGAAAAAAAATTACACGTTACACAGAACTCATAATCAAAAAAAAAAAAAAAAAAAAAATTGATTCCAATGTGTTTTCAGAACTAGCAATAGTTATTCTGCAATCACATGAAATTATGAGTAATGGAGGTTTCATCCTTAAAATTATCCATTCTAATTACTAACAACCATTCAATTTTACCTGATATTTCTTCTTTCACACACTCCTGCATGCATTCCAATGTTTTATTATATCCACCAATGCTGCATTAAAAGAACACCAAAATATTAATGTAAACACTCAAATGTAGGAAACATCAAAAAAACCCAACCAAAAAACCAACTTTACTCATTTCATCTTAATTAATCTTTCTTGCATACTTACATTCTGAAGCTGTTTTTATGAAAGAATCATGTCCCATTTTTGCTACTGGACTTTTATTGGGTCACCCTGCAGCTATAAATTGTTGTTCTAACACAGTTAGAAATAAGTCAAAGGAGGACTGGTGAAAATTGTAAAACATAATGTGAAATGAGTGAAATTGAAGATATGGATAAATATGCAAAGGGAAGAATGTTGGATGACCCTTTGATCTGGATTCACAAAAACATCTTGAAAAGAGGGATTAAAAAGAAAAAAAACCACAAACTTCTAACTCTCTCTCTTAAAAGGTAGACTTCCCCTTTCCAAACATAAAAATAAACCCAAAACCCACTTTAATATATAAACCCAACATTTAAAGGAAAATCATGTTTACCATTTCTACCAGCAGCTGGTGATATGTCATTACTTGGCTACACATCTAAATGTTTGAACATGTATGCAGTGCATATGTGTCCACCTGAGTTAGTGCCCCTGGATGACCTTTTAGTTCATGAAGAGAAACAGACATTTTGAAAAGACATTTTTTTTTTTTTGATTTAGAAAACAGACTAAGGAGATGAAACATACTTTGTACTGTTTATTTTATTACATCTCTTTATTACTGTGAAGGTATCTATTATCCCATACTCTGAAGATTTGTCTTGGTGGAGATATCTGTATGATGAAGCTCTAGAGTTAAAGGGCATACTCTAGTCTGTTTTCTGACCCAATTAAAGAATAATTTAAAGCTTATAACCATTCAGATAAGTTTAACATATAAAAAAAATAAAAAGAAGAAAAAAGACAAAAAAAAGACAAAAAAGTGAGAGTAACATTGGGGTAATTTCATTGTAACCTACACACACCTTCACAGGAAAAATATTAGCTAGTAAAGTGCACTTTCATTTAACAGAGAAAGCACTAAGAAGTGGAGGGAGTCATACAAATTCAAGAAGTAAAGCAGACATCTTTTGCAGTGAGAAAGACTGAGAAAGCTGTAGGAGGAGTTTATGATTCTTCATCACAGATGTCTCTACATCAGGAGTGCAACTTTCTTGGTAAAGGTGATAAACATATATAAAGGGTTAAAAACAGGGATAATTATGTTGTGCAAAAGGCTAGAGAGTCTGATGACAGTTTATAATAATTTAGAAAATAAAACTCTAAGAATCTATTTCTTGCCCTTTTTCCTCCACACAGTATTTTCTTATATATTATAGCAAGTTGGTCCAGAATGTTTTATTGCTACACACACACATTATGTATTGCAGTATCTTATCCTGTACATTTAAGAAAAAGACTTGTATCCAGAAATGACAAAAAATAATGAAAAAAAAAATTCAAGCCCTCATCATTTAAATTCTAGGTAACTTACTTATTCACTGTTCTGAGTTCAGAGCACCACGCCTGAACCTGGTACAACATCTCTTAAGATCACACTTTGCCTTTCCAAAGAAATGCCACTGCTTCAGGGCAGCACAAGGAACAGAGAACAGCTCAATTTGTTTTACTTTTCAGAACTATATTTATATTAGACTTGGCTAAATCTTCCTTCCTGCCCCTTCCTTCTTTTTTTCCATGTTTCTCCATTCCCCCCTCTTGATATAGTAGTAGGAAAGCACATGAACCACAGGTATATATATATACTGCAGGCATCACTGCTCTGCTGTTATGTTCTACTGCATTGAAGAAAATGAATCTTTTCAAACAGGTGAATTTTCCAACAGAAATGGACCAAACAGACTCAGTTCATTGAATAGAAAATGTAATGGTGATCTAAACCTATTACCTTCAATGGAGTCTGTGACATTTTCTTCAAGCATATTGATCTGCTGGAGAGAGAGGTGGGGGACTGAGGGAAAAAGGGAACTTTATTTTTTTACTTACTATGTTCCGTCAGTCATTGTAATGCGAGTCACAATATATAAAAGACTCGTAGAGTCAACACATCTAGTGCTTTTGTAGGAGCTGCAATAAACACTTGTGCAAGGCAGAATTAAAAAGATGCTTCAGAATCAACTCTATGTATATTTTAAAATTTCTAAGAATAGACTTCATTTTCCCCTGCTCCCCTCCAGTATTTTCCCTTGCACAATTGCCAAACTGATTTCAGCCAAAACATACCCAGAGCTTCACCAGTGGTCCATTCTTCTTTTGTAATCTGTAATATATTTCAGCTAGTTAATCACATTTCTCCCTGTGCATATCTCTTTCTACTAGGCTGTTAATAGAGACTGAACTAATTTCAAATCTTATTTAACCTAATTTAGATTGGCAACATGTCTGTTAGGAAGGAAAAAAAGAATAACACCTGCTTGTTTCCTGTATGTTTTATAGAATGTTTTATTTTATTTTATAATATTTTTGTTGTTGTTGTTGTTGTTGTTGTTGTTGTTGTTGTTGTTGTAGAACCTTGTCACTAGAGATTAGTAAAGGAGCAGAGAATTCTGCCTCATTACAGAACTGACATTTCTGCTGTTGTAGTTAGGGTTATGTAAGTGTTTCTATTATAATGTAATTCTTCTGCTTTACTGAATAAAATGGCCTCGTATTTGGAAATTTTTACAGGAAGAAAGTGAATTCAAGTTTTATTCCTCTACTTGGGACAAGAGATATGCCATCTTTCCATTTTATAAATCTATTTTCTTATATGATGCAAATATTTTTGCATTTAGGGAATACTAGTAGGACTTTTGAACAAATACTTTGCAGGGAACATTACCAGTAAAGATAGAAGATGCATTAAAATTCCATGGCAGGATCACTGTGCTGGTGAATTCTTTAATATTAACATAATATTGAGTCCATTTATTTTGGCATTATCTTAATTTGATCCATTTTGCACCTTGTCCATGGTATATATTTTTTTAATTTGTGCCAGTACATGAAGCGATTTCATTTTGTTGTAATCTGAATTTTATAATCTTGCCTATTACTTACAAGCAATCTGCTACTACAGTTGTTCCTAGGTGTTTTTACAAACTAATTTAACATCTGTTTGTACTATGCAACTGTATCAACTTACAAATGGGCAATAGAACTTAACACTGTTGAGAATTACCATGCAGATAGATGGAATTGCATTAGTAAAAGTAAAAACCACTCAGTATTTCATTGTAACTTCCTAAATAAGCTTTGTTATCAAGATTGTTTTATTTTCAGTGGGGCTTCTGAATTGAATGGCTTGGTTATTTACAATAAAGTATCAGCCGATATGTTTTATTTATAAATAAATAAATAAACACTTTAAATCATAGTTAAATTGAGTTTTAAAGTTCCAAACCATTCTTTATCCATAATGTGATTCGGGGATCTGAAGGCATATATACAGTTTGTGTTAGCAAGTTAACAAACCTAAAGTAGGAGTTAAAAAATTGCTCTGAATCATTAGAAAGATTTAATTAAGATACAAAACCTGTAAACTTGTCTGGGCTGCACTGAGAGTAGAATTTACCCCCTGAAAAGTATAAGCCCAGAGTACTGAGTGTATCTGCTACAAACAACTTTATTCAAATCTGTTTACTTACCTTGGCATATATAATAGGAAAAAACATTGCCTAGTGTAGATTATTTCCTTTGGAACCCTAACATACAGTGTTTCTCTTTAAATATTTGCCAAAGCTGCTCCTGCTACGTGTGTTAAGAATTGTATCATTAGCAGAGATAAAATAGGAACTCCTAGATGTCCACTAAGATTGAGGTCTTGTTTACCAATGTGTTACACGTGTGAAAAGAGCAAGTCTCTGTCCCAAAGAGGTGAAAGGAGATAGGAATTCGTTCCTGTCTTTTTGGAGATAAGGCTTGATGCACAGAGAAAGGTATTTTATTGAGGGTCATACATGTCTGTAGGGCAAACAGGAACTGTAATCCCTAAATTCATGTGTACTCAAATTCAAAGTCTACAGGCACAGAGCCTTCAGAAGGCTCAACTCAGCCTACCACATTCCCATGATCCTACATGTTGGCTAGTGAGAATTCTCAGTCTTCAGGACTTAACAGACATCAAGGGTAGAGTTCTTTTGGATCCAAGATGGGGCAGGCGGCTGGATCAGCTCACAGATACAGCACAAAACCAAAACGAATATGTTCTGCTCAGGTTTGTCTCTAACAGTCACTGTAAAAACCCACGGCAAAATTTTATTCAGCAGAAAATGCCTGCTCTGTGGTATTTCCTCAGATAAAGGAATTTTCTATATTGGTGTACTACATCATCATTGACCAGGTAGCAAAAAAATCATTCAAGGACATTTTGGGGCGGGTATAAAAACCAAATAACACACTCTTTTCTTGAATTTTGCTTTTGACCTTTCATTGTTGACTATTGCCAGAACAATAATACAATGGTAGCTCAGGGTTTGCTTTAATGATGCTGTAAAAGTTCAACAAATATAAGGGAGGGTTCTTCTTTTTTTTTTTCTTTTTTTTTTTTTTTTTTTTAATTTCCCCTGTTTAAACTGAAGAGGAACAGGATAGGAAGAATGTAACAGAAGACATGCACACAGCAAAAAAGAAAAAGGGGGTGTTTGGGAGAGTATTTTTTTTTATTTTCCTGTTGATTCATTATTTTCTATTTTTAAGGATGGATAAACACATCTTTTTATTTTATGGGAAGATACATGTATATATGCATTCAAGTCATCCATGTGGTAAAGCTAAAAATGGCTGTGGAAGAATGGGAATAATTTCTAATGATATTGCTCATGTAACATGCATGATCTTCTTTAAAATATTCTTAAATAAATGCTAAATTAAATGCCTTGAGACAATAGAAAATGTGCTGAATATCTCCAGCTGAGAGAATATATCCCTTCAGAGAATTAAACATGGCAAGGAAGACCACCCGTCACTTTAGAAATTGTGACAAGCAATTGATGTTCAGAAGGTGGGAAAAACTGAAGCAATAGCTAAAAATTTGGTAAGATATCCAGCCATGTCATATAATGGTGGTTTACTTTTTTCTCCTTTGTCCAGACATGTTCTCAAGCTATGAGAGAAGTATACTGTCAGACTATGAGACAAGAACATCTCCAAAGAAGTACAGGGAAATGCAGGATTAGAAAGAACAGCAAAACAAATTATTGCTAGTGACAGTATTGGTTTTAATACATCATCACTCTGCTTTCCTTCTGCATGTGGAGATATGACTGTGAAGTATGGGTCTCATGCAGCCCCATCTAATATCAGAATTAGCCCTGTTATTGGCAGGGGTTGGATGGCCTACTGAGGAACACAAATTGTTCCATGATACTAGAAATACCTGATCTCTTCTATGTCTCCAGAATGGGTAGTAATGTCAATTAAGATGTTATGACAGACTTTAGCAGGAACTTAATATCTTTGATACCAAAACTTTGATATCAATCTTAAAACTGATATCAAGGGCAAGGGGACTTGATTGGTGTGTACAGACTTGTCTGAAGTGCATGCTGCTGCAAAGCCACTAATAAGAATAAAGGTATCTTGTATTTCCTATGTCTTATTTTGATGTAGATATATTCTTTGTCTTTTGCTCTCTAGACTTCCTTCTCTTCAGAGAGTAATGGTGATAACCGCCAACTGGTCTAGTAAACCAAGGCACTTCTTAGAGAGGCATGTCCTGTGATCTTTTACTATAATGGCCCAGATTGACATGCAGCTGTAAAACACACTGTGAGATAGTTCACTCAACAGTTCTAGAGAGTAAAGAGTGCATTTGTCACTTTGATCTCTGTTATTCATAGTGCAATAGTTTGTAGGACTCCTAGTCATTGACTGGAGCCCAGTTACATTAGATGTCTGACATTTCTGACATTACTTAACTATTTTTCCACCTGAACTCACAAAGAAAGTATTTGTCAATTGTTATGGAAACATTAAAAATCTGACATCATGCTCAAAATTCACTTGCAATTGTGAAAAGCTTTAAAGGCCATACTAAACCAGTTTGGCATTAAAATGTCCATTTATTATTTTTTGTATTGAAGTTTTTCTTTGGAATGGACTTGATGAAATTTGATGAAATATTTACTCAGATAATGTTAAAGTGAGTTATTTTGACTTTTCCATTTCATTCTAATAGTGTTAAAACATTCTGCTCTCCTAAAGGAAAAATATTTTAACAAAGAGAAAGAAATAAAAATGTATTTCTAATGTTGATTTTTTTTCTATTAAAACATTCATGTTAATCCCATATGGTATAGATTTTATTTGATAATAGTAAGTGTGTAAATATAATTACCATATAGATATACATATAAAGATAATCTAAGCAGGGGGAACTAAATACATCAACATTGTAAAACAGAAATAAAATTATTTAACCATCTGGAACAAAATTATTTGACTATATGGAAATGAAATATTTCCACATTAAAAACAAGAAAAAAAACATTTTCCCCCCTGCATAAACCCAACCTTTTGTTCTAAACAGATTGTTTTGTACATTTTTCCCTCTAATTTCCACTTTAGGGGAAAATACATTCATTCGTCTCAGTAAATTCCTAAAAAGATCTTGGGATATACTACAAATGTCCCCATGATTAAGTAACTGTTCATAAGATTATGTAAAAAGGAGATAGACGATCATATTATAATATTCTGATTAATCTGCTGTGTGAGAGAGCTCATCGTGGCCTGTGTCTTTAACTACAGTACTGGGTGGTGCTATGTCCAGTGATTTTTATAGAAGAGTCATATGCAGTCAAGTCTGTGAAAAACTAAAAGTACTATAGCAACATGGCCCTGCATTTTGTCATGAATTATGCCCAATTCTCCGTAACATTAGATCTTAATTCAGTGAGGACCCGTTCTGGTAAACTTTGACTCCATTAGCTCTGCTTCTACATTTAGGAAAGCCTTCTTAGATTCCCATGGGACCATTGAGCTGGACCTGCACCAATTTCTGCTCCAGTTTCTTACATATTTTCCTGAATTTGATGGAATTACAATGGAGTCAAGTGACTAAAGAGAGAATTAGACACGCAGGAACTGATCATATGAGTGAAACAGCATTGAACTTTTCAGACAAAGAAAATTATGATTCATTAAATTAACATCCGATTTCAAAATATCTGGATGGATGAGGTCCCAGATTTTTATTTGCCTGGCTTATAAATAAGGACAGTTCTGAAATAAGGCTAGAAACCTTAGTCTAAATGATCACAGTCAAGTTTCAAATGAAAAACTGTGGGAGGAAGCTTCATTGATTCAGAAGTGTGCTGTTTTATTGTGAAAGAAGAAAGAAATGGGTCTGAAAGCTGTGGGGATTAGCAGGAAAGAATAACAGAACCCACATAGACTGCATACAAAATGTTCAGAGTAATAAACAACAGTGTTATTAGCAAATATAAAGCCTGTGATAAACAATACCGTGATATTTCATTCACTTTAATAGGCAGGAACAGATAATTGGGACAAATAAAGTACTGAAAACTGTCTCTAACCACCTTTCTGAACTGCTCTTAGAACAAGTGAATCAGGTCCTGGCATGCTGCAGAACTCAGCAGTAGCTTTGGAAACCAGCTTTTGTGTTTCACTAAAAGAGCATGTTCACATTGCTAATGGAAAACAACAGAAGATAAAGATGATGGCTTGAAGTGTCAGATCTTCTATTTTTTTCTTCCTCTTTTTTTTTTTTCCTTTTTCTTTTTCTTTTTTTTTTTTTTAAGCGTTAATGAGAAGACAAGGAGACAATTCCACATATCCATCAAAGAACTCGCAGGACTCTTTGGAATTTATTTCTAACTCTGGAAGCTTTTAAAACTAAACTAATGTTATTTGTTTTATCTTGCACCACTCCTCTTGCATGCCCCCACATAGCAGTTTGTGCATGGAATAGGCCATTCTTTTTCATTTTCATCATCCCATCTGTCCCCATCTTTCTTCTTTCTTTTTTCTTTTTTTTCCCATGTTATTTGAGAACCAGCGAGAGATTTGCCTGGCACTAAGGGGGCTAAGGGAAATGCTGGAATTGTTCTAATGCATTTGTGTCTGGGCTATCCTCAGACAGCATGGGGGCTTTGTCACATCAGCCATATTTTAAAGTTATGACAACATTAATCTTGACATTGAATCATAATTACTTCTCACCTGGGGTTTGATGTACCCAGAATTGCCACTTGCTGCTACGAACAAGTGTTTCATATTAACACTGATATAAGCCCAGGTAATGTTTAAAGTAGGAGTATAGGGGACATCGGTCTTGGCGATTTGCTAAAGCTTTTTATATAGTCTTAATGTAAAATGCCAGCCTAGATTTCAGTAAACTGCACACACTGAAATGCTACTACTACAAATGCAGTGGTCTGGCAGAACTGGCTGACTTGCAAATCAAATAGATAGTGTCACTGTGTAACTTTTAAATTAAAGAAATTTTTTTTCTGCTGCACTGACAACTCAGATCAAGTGACAAAAACCTGTACTCTGAGCAACAATTTTGCATGTGTGTGGAATATGTTTTGTCACTCTTTTTGTCATTCTTCACTCACTAACTTGCTTTCAAGAGCTGTACCAGTTTTACTTTAACTAAGACTCCAAATATTCTTGCTGTATAAGCACAGCCATGAAGGCATGTAAAGAAGTGAGACAGGGAGATACTAACAAAATGGCAGGGGGGTGGGATGGGGAGTGAGGAGCAGGCCGTGTACTAGGTTAATGCACTGGGTTTTGAACTCCATGAGCTGACTTTGGGTTCCTACTCATCACAAAGTTCCTCTGTGACTTTCAGCACTAAATTACCGATGCTTTGGCACATTTCACCTAACTTAAAGTACCGAAGGCATACCTAAAGAATAGCTACACCTAAAAACTTGTTCTCCCTGGGTTTCTTCTGCAGTCAATTGACAAAGATGGAGAAGTCAAAAGAGTGATTCAGATCACAGGTGGCCTGACTCTCCCTCTATTAGGAGCTTAAGTGATGCCTCAGCATAGCGCAATGCATCAAAAACTTCGGACTCAATGGGATATAAGGACTTGAGTCTCTAATCTAGGACTTACACAAAATGTACAGTAAGCACTTAAACTGTCATCCTTAGCTGACCCCTAATGTCCAAGGAGCTTAAAATCCTTTGCCACCTGACTTCTTTAGATTAAAGTTCCCCAGGTACCTATAACAGTATTAAGGTTTGGCAGGGATGAGCAACCTAACTCATACCTAATATTGATTACAATGCAGCAACTAGGTTTTCTTCTGTTCAAGTCTTCTGGGGGATCTAATTCTAGAAGGCAATCTTAAGAAGGCCTAATAAGCATTTATAGTAATAGGGATATCTATGCACTAGATTGGTTTCCACCTCTCTTTTCAAGCAGATTAATGGTTGTCATCTTTTCTTTAAATTAATATCTTACTATTTTAAGCACTTTGCAAAGATGTTAATTTCCACACTTTAATGAGGCTCAAACATTTCTCCATCAAACATGCACCAAACAAGAGGATACATGCCATTCCAACTTGTAGCAAAAGATAGAAAACACTGATTTCTACTTTATTTGTCTCCTCTAAGAGACACAGGCATTGGGCCAGCTAAAGTGTCTCTACACCAATGCACGCAGCATGGGAAACAAACATGAGGAGCTGGAAGCTATCCTGCTACAGGAAAGCAATTACAGAAACTTGGTGGGATGAGTCTTATGACTGGAGTGTGGCTACAAACTGTTCAGAAGGGACAGGAGAGGAAAAAGAGTTGGAGGTGTTGCCCTCTATGTAAAAAAGTGGGTAGAGAGTGAAGAACTGTTGCTAAAGAATAGCCATGAGGGGGTCGAAAGCTTATGGGTAGGAATTAGAGATTGGGACAATCAGCTGGAAGAGGCATCATGATCACAGGACCACAGTCCTGCTGGGTGACTTTAACCATCCTGATATCAGTAGGGAAAGCAACACGGCTGGCTGCAGGCAATCCTGGAAGC
>BJBW01012420.1:46982-64179 GCA_004320125.1 Scolopax mira | reverse complement strand
GGTAACTAGCAATGCAGAGCTGCCTGTGTGCAGCAATACTGGTAAACTGCTTCTGCTAAAAGTGAGGTTTTTTGGAGGAAGCTAGGCTGGACCCTTGCATGATTTCCTTCTGCTTGTCAACATAGATCAATCATCCAACCTTTTTTGCCATGCAGTCAATAGTTTCATTGTTGTTTAGACTTACAAAATTATCTGTAGCTAAATACAAGAACAGATCTTGCCCTGGGTAGTTTCTGCGGCAACAAGTTTGTCTGCTCATGTTTGAGAAGTTCTGTTTCTTGGTCAGATGACACAACACAATATGTCCTCAACTCAGCAAACAGCAGAGCTTGCTAAGGTGTTTGCTGAGCATGGTCTGGTCCCAACTCTGACCAGGAATGAGTTATTGTGCAAACTGGCTCAACAGGGGAGAAAAGCGCGTGGTCCATAAGAGTTATTTGTCTGTTGAGCTATGAGGGTGCAATGACCACCTTTACTTCTTTTCTTGTGGAGAATTGATGCTCAATGCTGCGTGCAGTGAAGTTATGGCAGCACTGAAGCAGCAAGGAGAAGCTACTTTGGCAGAGAAATGCACGCTGGTTTAGAGTGGGGGTGTTCGCTGTGGATAGTCTCCAGGAGGAGTATGGCTAGTCTCAATGAGCAGAATGGGCATGAGAAAGTAGTCCTGGTCATGAGAACGTGGGGTGTTGGGAACACTGGTCAGTCAGCAGGCTAAAATGATGCATGATACTTTCAGTGCTGAGATGCAAATAAAGATTTGATCCAGCCAAGCATCCTTTCTGCAAGGCTGATTCTTGGAAATGTGGGTGACCTTGGAAACAGAAGGGCTCTCCCTCCAAGAAGGCTGCTCAGAAAGCCTTGCAGAAGAGGCATTTTGCAATGCACCAGGTGGTGAGGATCAGCCCAGGCTGGGATCAGTGCAATCTGGAATACCAGGTGGCATGCTGAAGCCTGGTGCCAGCACAGACTCGCTGTCGTTCTCATCATATAATTCTTTGGTGATCTTGCTAATTTGGAATCCGATCTGTGTTTTGTATTGGCTTAAATATGTCCTGCCAAATGAGTGGTAGTGTGAAAATCTAACATTAATTGTTTGTCAAGACACAGTTGAAGCCACAGTCAAAGTGAGCAGGACTCACTCTTAAAAAAGTCTTTTTTTTCACCTTTATTTCCCCTTCTCCCTCCCTCCCTGCTCACCCCATCATCCTTATCCGGGTAGCGTGATGCTTTAGGTAAGCACTAAGACTTTGGCATTGAGAACTCTGAAAAGTACTGTTTCAGGTTTCAGCACCTCCACTGTATCAGCTGGAGATGCTGAAATACTCTGAGTTGCAGATGAACATATTTTCCATCACTGCTGTATTCCTGGTGCTCCAGACCTTTTCCTGGATGTATATAGTGGCATTTTACAGCAGGGGCAGGTTCAGTGACCTTTTGATGGGTGATCAGTGAGTAGTTTATTCTCACTTTTCACACAGTTGTGAAGCCAAGGCTGCTGGCACAGCTTGCAGGTAAGACTGCACTGCAGATGAATCTGATGCGATGGGACTGCTGCAGTCTGGAGGGATGTGTGTATGGCAAGCTCTAAAGCCAGGTATTGTCTCCAGTCTGGGTTGTGATAATGGCAAAATAAGGTGTGGGTGCTTAGTTTAAATAGGTGGAGAAATATGCCTTCTCCTTGCTGTGCTCTTTTGTATCTATCTGGGGGAAAAAAATAGCTCTAAAGATGTGGGTGTATTTATGGCAGAAGTAGTGCTGAATGCAAACAGCGTGAAGAAAACAGTAGTGTTTGCAAGCTGTCAGGGCAGCGTGCCTCCTTATTGATCCTCTGGGTTAACAGAATGTGACAACCTATAGCAACAAAAGTGAACAAGCATGGAAGAATATACAAGGACTGGTTAAAAATTTATTAAGTTCACTTCCAAAACCTCAGAAGGATATTTGTGTTGGGATTTTTTTTTTTTTTCCCCTTAGCAGTGATTCTAAACAATCTGGAGTGAATTAGGCGTCTACAATTGGAAATTTAATTTGGGGTCATCTTTAAATGAACTCTAAAAGCATTAGACTCTGTTTGGCCAGGATCTCTGCTTTGGGCCTAAGCCCAGCATGTCATCTCCAAATCAATTCCAAGGTCCCTTTCCTTTCCAGCTGAAGCTACTATTGATTCTCACCCCCCACCCCTCCCCCCTTAACAAAAAGCCATCTCTATGGTGATCACATTATATATCCTTCGTCAGTAAATCAGTAAAGCTGATTTCAGACTGGAGGAAGTGCTGTGGCTTATATTTGGCAGCAGTGTGTGCCCAGGTTCACCAGTGTCCTCCTGGCAAGGCCACATCTTGGGCTCATGAGGCTGCAGCTGCTCAGAAGTGATGCAAAAAATAACATGTATCTTGAGCACCTGCCCTTCCCAATCTTGAGTCTTGGAGATGGGCTGTTTTACCATTTTGATCCACTTTGGAAGTGGATTATTATCCTGGAGAAATAGGTCTGCAATTTGGTGGGTTTTGCTGATGATGAACTGGTGCATATCAGAGGTTCATGTTCTGTCGCCACTGTGGTGACAGGCTGTGACACACACAGTCTCATTCTCGGCCCAGTTATGGTTGTTCCTGTGTTGTATTTTGACAGAAGTCTTGTTTGATCCCTTTGTGAGTGTTTTTTGTCACAAGGGGTAAATGTGATATGACAAAGAGCATTTTAATACCATGCTGAAGGCAGCAGCAGACACAAAGTACTCCCTCTTGCAAACTGCCCTTCATAATCAAGAAGTTCATACAAAGCAACACACAGTGAGCTGTTTAAGGTCTTTTAATCACATTTTAAGTCTGTCTTACTAAAGTCATAATTTTGTGCATGGCTCATATCTTAAATGGCTATTGAATACAACATTGTTAATTTCTTTCAATGCTTTAAACTGATAAGTGGGTCCAACACACACATTGTTTTAATTAAATTAAGGTCATTAAACTGATGCTACCCTGCATACAGGTGATCTCAGTGCTTCTGTTAAAGGGCTGAAGTTTAGCAAGCAGATTGCATCATGGCACAATGGCATGTATTATACCCTCAGTAACACTTCCACGGTAAGTTCTTCTCCTTTACAAATGACAAGGTAGCACTAGTGCAATGTTTTTTCCATCAGTGTCTTGACACAATGTTTAAGATAAAGAATGTAGAATGGTGCTATGATAATGTTGGAAGGCTTAAAGGTTCTATGACAAGGTTGGAAGGTGCAGTGTTTGTGCAGTACAAGCCTGTATAGGCTTAATTAAAATTTGCAAAGCATGAGGTTTGGTTTTGGGTTTTTTTCAGGTGAAAAATGCTCCTTTTTACTGTAAGATGTCATGGGAGTCCAATGGAAAATAACTGTAAATAAGTGACTGATGGGAATATAGTTTGAGTCAGGGCATGTGAAATAAGTCTCTTAAAATAAAGGCCAGGTGGCAATGCAAACCAGAGCAATGATGCCCTGTGTGCTACTAACGTAGTTAGTGCAGTTACCAGTAATTACCACATCCCTAAATGACCATATTGTATTCAGTAGTCAGTAAGGTCAATTCACAGTCATAGGATAAAAGGGGACACTCCAATAGCTCTTAATGTACATCAAAATGAGAAGATTGATATTGACAAGGTGACCTCAGCTCCGAAGGGGCAGTTTGTTTTGAATGCCTGTAGTTTTTCTTGCTCATGATTGCCAAATTCAATGGGGGGACTATTTTCTTACTTTCTGTGTGTTTGGTTTTCTTTTCCTAAAGGAGCATCACAGTTCATGCTAGCTATTTCAAATAATGGAGCTATAGTGCAAATAAGTAAAGACTAGTAAGATTTTCTGTAGAAAGTTGCTGCACCCCAATGTCCCCCAAGTGCCCTTTGATGGTTCTCTGAATGACCCCAGTTCTGTGTCAATGTCTGGCATGCAGTTCCGCAATTAAAATGTGTGGCCTGACATCAGTTCCGAATTTGTCTTTCCTTCAATTTTTCATGTCCACCCAATTCATTCTTTTGTCCTCTTAACCTTCTCTGTGTCAGATAACTGTGTGCGTTTTATTCTTCAGTTACCATCAGCGGAAAGTTTGCATGCAATTTACTTTTCCAATTCTGCTCTTTTTCTTTTTTTGTTTTTTTTACATTTAATTTTGTACTGAAAAGGATTTTCACTGATAATCTGTAAAGTTTGGAACCATTCATGCCCTTCTACTCCATAAATTATTTTTTTCTTTTTTTTCCTAAGTAAAGTAATTAGAATGACATGTGCTGTAAAATTTTTGAAGGAAGAACTCCATCTTCTTATTTGCCTGAAGAACACCTAAGTGCGTGCAAATTTGTAAGCTTAGTTAACTAAATGTAGGCCTTGAAGATTGTTCTCTGATTATATTGGATTAGTGAGCACCATTACTGTCAGCAGAAGGAGAACGCATTAAATAAAACCACTGAATATCTTCAGGATTTGGCTGTTTGACAGTGTTAGCTATGGAGGGAGGTTATGATGCCATGGCTTGAATAATCAGTGCAACTGTTCTGAGACGTGGACAAGAAAGTAAAGTTCTGAAATGCAGCAAACTTTGGAGAAAACACAGGTTCCAGAAAAGGGTTTTTTAACCTTAGCTTCCTTGGAGGTTAAGGATACTCTTACTGCATTTCTTCCTGCAGAATATGGTGCTGGCACTGTAGAAAATGCTACACACTGGATAAAATGAACTGTACAAACGGAATGTCACTCTTTGCTATCTTTCTAAGCCTATTCATATAATTCTATAATTCATATAAGCCTATTCATTATAATACAGTGTGAAAAAATACATTGTAAGAGTTAAGGATCAGTATTTCTGAGGAGAGCAAGTTGTTTGTGGTCAGAGGTTTCTTTCCTTTTTCTTTTTTTTCTTTTTCCTCTGAAGGTTTATTTTACAAGCATCTGAAGCAATTTCTGGTGCAGAAGTTGCTGCATTTGGCTTAGGTGATGGATGGAAAGGGGTGCTTGTTAGGAGGAAAATCTAGAAATATGGCTGCAGGAGCAGGAACTGTGCTCGGATATGGGAAATGTGAGGAGGTGTCTTGGAAGACCTGGTGGTGGAAGAACAGGCAGACAGGCCTCAGATCTATAGGTCCTTCTCCTCTTTCTCTGGTTGAGGCCCCCTTGTCCTTTGGCCATCCCTGAGCAGCATCACAGGGTGGCTGTTGCCTTTGCCCGAGTGTCAGGGCAGAAATGACACCTGATGTTGCATGCAAGGTAGTAACACAAATACTGTGGCTTCTATTTATTTCTTGATCGGTACCCATGTTGCACCTTCAGCTGTGTGTCCAAGTCCATGAAAATTTGGAATAAATATTGTAACAAGTAAATAGTGGGCAAATTTAACTCTTTTGTCTTGCTATGTAATAATACTGTTAGCTGTTAGGCTTTTTTTTTTTTCCATATTCAAGAAATAATTTTCCTTACTAAAGCTTTTACTTCAAGAAGAAGAAAATACTTTCAAAACTAATTTTTACTGTCTTCTCTGATTTCCTGTTAGTCACATCACTGGTGTATTTGAGGTGAAAATAGGAAACAATACTTAACTAAGTAAAAACCCCCGATACTTCAACCAACTTCTAAAAATAAGTTCATAAACCATGCATTTGTAATAAGTTTACATTGATTGGTTTTTTTTTCTTAGATAATAAGATTTATTCTCCCTAGTGTGTAATAAATCTGAGGTGGAAACAGGCCAGCGAACGCTCAGCCATTGCCTCTTGGGAAATCACATTTGCAGAGTGATGGCTGGCCTGGAGGCTTGCACCATCAGCCTGATCTTCTTCTTCAGGAAAAGTTTTTTAGTTGTGATGGCTACGTTTCCAGGTTTTAGACCAGTAAATTCATCTAGCATTTTGTTGAGGTTCAGGACTATTTGGTGTAAGATGGTGAAGTACTTATGAAGCCACACAACCAGACTGGCAAGAAGAACGTGTATGTATGTACGTGTGTATGTCTTGCTGTGACCAGGGTGTGCAGCCAAACAGTTCCAGAGCAGGATGAGAAGCCGGGATGAAATCAGGTCAGGGACTCCAGTGTAAGCTGCCCACTCAGTGGAGTGGAAGAGAAGTGCTTTTGTCAAATAGTTTGAGAAGTGGCTCTTCTGGTTTTGGCTGAGTGGGTTGACATTGCTGAGCCCAGCAACATTGTGTGCTAGCCCTGTTTGAAAGGACAGCTTTTTGTACTCACCTGGGCAATATAGGTTTGTTAGACTATTTCTTTTAATTGATCTCTGTTAAAAAGTGTTCTCTTAATCTCAATGTTGTCCACTGTCTCTGTTGCAGTTTTTAATTCGGATATTGGAGCGGTTTTCTTCCATATGTCTCAGGCTTCAGCGAACTTTGGTTCCGCTCTCTGGCCTTTGAGCAAAGATCTGGGTAAGCACCTGCTGGACTTGCCTGGGAAGATTGTTTCTGTGTAGCAGGCTGAAAATCTTGCCCAGTTTTACATGTTCCTTAAGAGCTTGAGAGCTGGACTGTTGCTGGTTTATTACTGATTGTTATTTTGCTAGATTTTTGTGTGAACTATTTTAAATCCTCCCTATCTTCCCAGATTATCTCCATTAGAAATGTTAGCACAAATAGATGTGATACAGCTAAAATCCATGGCTTGTTACAGGACACAGTATTAGGCATTGTCTATGATATTTAGTCATGCTGGTGATAATACAAAATTTCTGTTAAATGTGTTTACCCTTAGCAGAATTTCACCAATGAAAAGAAATGAAGATGTCAGGTCTCCTCTCCTGTTAGGAAGTCTTCTCTTGGAAGCACAGAAAAAGAGCCACAAGAGGTGGAGAGTCTGTATTTTTCAGAGCAGCAGTGAAGAAATTGCTATGGTTTTACTGTAATCCTAGGCTGCTTTCTTAAACTGTGATGTGAGGGCAGAGGAGTGCTGTGACAAGGCAAGTATGCTGTTTCAGTTAAGTACCTTTCTCCCTTCTCTGTTAAGAAAGGGGGCAATCTTGTCTATATATTTCAATTTTTTGTCTTTGTCTTGAATTGGTATCTGAAGTCCCAAATGTCTGTTCCCTTGCTACCCTGTAAGTGGGAGTAGTAGGCTGGCTGGTCACTGGATGTACACATAGCAAGTCAGTGGTGCTGTTTTCCTTGTTACTATACCAAACCTCTAACCCCCTGTCAGGAAGCTGCTGACAGCAACAAGGACCCAACTCAAATTTTAGGGGTCAGTGTCAAACACTGCTTTAAGCTTCTACCCAGAAAAACTTAATCTAATTGCCATTGTGTTGAACAAGCTGCTTTTTGCCAAGTAACGTAATAAAGCAGTGCCTTATTGAAGGAAAGGAAATCAGGTTTGTACACGCTTAGACAGGCTGCTTTCCCCAGACAATGCTGTTATGGGCCATTCCCAAATCCGGTGTCCGAGGAGGTGCCCAGCAATTGCTGCTCATCCAGCAACAGGGGCTGCTGGCAGCCCAGGATGCCCGGGGGCTCCTCAGCCACTGCTGCCCATGGGGCTATGCCAGGAGAGCTTACCTTCTGCTCTGCTGTCCACAGCATGTGTGGAGTGCTTACCTGCAACAGAAAGACTGTCATGAGTGATTTTTGTAGCTGCTGTTTCCTGGTCCTGTGAATCAGCCCTCTTCAAGGCAACAAAAGAAGTCAGGCTGCTTCCTTTCTGTGTGAAGTGTCCTGCAACCTGCTGGGCACTGAGAAGCAGATCTAGAAATGCTCTTTGCATCGGTTTTATATACTAGTAATTTATATTTTAGCTAATGCTTTGGCTAACACTAGGTTTTCTTGAGCAGGCATGAGTCAGGTGGTTTTATTCTGTGACATGTAACATGTAACTTGTTGCTCTTTCTTTTGCTTACTTGTGAAGCATGAAACCAGAGCATCTACCTGCTGAAGTGTGTCCCTGGTCAGCTGGAATAAAGTGCAGAAGGGTCTGACTGAAGTAATGGTTTACTCAGTGCTTTGGGAAGGAAACTCATAGTATGAAAGAACATCTGGTAGGTGTGAAGAAGAGCCAAAGGTAGGAAGGGCAGCTGAGCCTGGCTTATGCCACAGGGAGGCCCTTGGGCACAGCTCTCCCGACTGTGTCTGGCTTCCACCTCACAATGTTCATTCTCATTGGCTTCTTTCACTATACCAGGATGCTGTATGTTTTACTCATTATGGGATGTGATTCATATTTATCATGTTACTAGAGAAGTGGCAGATATTTACTTAATTCTGGCAAATATTAATGAAGTAAAGGAGAATTTCCATTGTCTGAAATGTGATGATGTTTATGCTGAAGGTAGTAGAAAGTGCATGGGGATCTATGAGTTTTTGCACTCTCTAAATTTATTTCTTTTCTTATTAAGACAGGGGGTTTAACCTTTCCAGTTTGTTAGAGAAGCCAAGACTGATTTCTTCCAACAAAATTCATGTGTATATAGGCAGGAAGGCTAGGAAAAGTATAAAACATTTAAAATTCATTCCTGCAATAAATAATTTAAATATTTTTGTCTCTAGAAACTCTATTATAATTTTATTTCTGCACTCAAATAGCAAGTATATTTTCTAAATGTATTCTTTGTTCTGTTTTTCAATAGTTTTGCATAGACTATGGTTGTATGTTGGTGATGAATACTTTCAAAGGAATGAAAAAAAGATGTACTTTATACTGGCAACTAAATATGAGATTTTTACAAATTCATAGTTTGAGTACTTTATGGACTTAATTTTTTTCCTAAACCATTTAGGAAACAAGGTTTTAATTTATCTGAGCAATCTGATTTTGCTGGGCTGGAACTGAAAAGGCTTTTATAAAGTTATTCTCTTTATGCTGTTGCATTTAAACTAATCCTTTGTAGTGTTGAAGCTGATGATGTGTTTCTAGAGAAAAGGGCTTCAGACCATGAGGTTTTTGCTTGTGTTCTTAGGGTGT
Organism: Scolopax mira; assembly: GCA_004320125.1. Lineage (NCBI taxonomy): Eukaryota > Metazoa > Chordata > Aves > Charadriiformes > Scolopacidae > Scolopax > Scolopax mira. The sequence continues at coordinate 55,268 of BJBW01012420.1, read as the reverse complement.
ACAAAGCTAATCTGTACTGTGTGACTATGTTCTCACAGTGCTGAGACACTTTGAGTTGTGATATCTGAGTCATAGCTCAATGCTGTCTGAGGCCATCCCTGTCCTCTGGGGACAGGGTATATGCCTCTCTTATCCCACAACAGGACATTTCACCTTTTTCTGCATAGCAAAGTTATAGCTGAAAAATGCTGTGGGGTTTTTGTTTTGTTTTGCCTTTTTATTTTCATTATGGCAAACTGGACACCACACTGGTGAACTGTAGTAAACATCAGATGATTCAGATAGATGTCAGGTACAACAGGGGCTGCTGGCATTGAGTAATTCTGATGAAGAATTTGTGCTGTAGAACCTGGCTGGTTGGTTTCTCCTGTTTTTTTTTTTTTTTTTTATTTTACTTGCAGCAAATTAGGTTAATGTATCCTAATACTTACAGGCAGCTTTTCGAAAAATATCAGATACAATAACTTTTGAATTGTGATTATAGGTAGATACTAAAAATTAAAGTCCTTGTCTGAAGCTTACAGCTTATATTTCCCTTCTATTTTCAAAAGACACCTGAGGCTTCCTTTTTGAGCTTATGTTTCAAAACTGATAAAACTCAGAGGGCTTTTACTTGCTGCAGTATTAATTTCATTTATGAAGAAAGCCAGGATATCAAATATTGACCTGACCTAGAGAAAACATTGACATTAGAACTAGAAACTTTAGTGGTTAAGGTGCAGGATGAGAACAGAAGTCTCTTATCCAGGGTGCACTGAGAGCTTAGAGGTGGCTTGAGGTGAATGTGAAGAGACGGGTTGTTTGGGTTAATACCAACTGGAGAAAGACTGCAAAACCAGAAGGGAAGAGGATACAGAATGTCTTTCTAAATTTTGTTTGGCTTTGGGAATCTAGTCTTTGTTTTATAACATACAGCAAAGTGATTGATAGTCTTGTAATAAAGGAGTATTGCAGAGGATTAATAATCCTTACCCCCTTTCCAAACTTTAAGCCATCCATGTTGCTTTCAGAAGGCAAGAAATGACCTGTTTCGTGTACAATTTGTTATACTTGACTAGTTTCCTTAAATATGCTTGACATTGTGACCAGCAAAGTCCTAGACAATTCTGTGACTTTATTAGACTTGTAGTGTTAAAATGGTTAATGATTTCTAGGCTTTTTTTATTTTAAAAATATGTCACTATTCAAGTTTCTTCTGCAGTACTGGCCATTTCATACTTTGTGGTGTTTTGAATTGGTCTTAGAAAGGATGTAAGAGGAATCTCAGGTCTTTTGAAAAGACTGAGTAGGAGGAGATGGCAGTTGCTGCTTGTTATTATTCTTTGCCAAGGATTAAGCAGAATACGAACAACCATCAGCCATGAGGCCACCATAACAGCACCAGGTGAAGAGGCTTTGTAGCCCAGTGGAAGGGGAAATATGCCTGGAAATAGGATGAAATGGATGCTAATCCTTGCTTGGTCAGTATGGCCAGGGCAATCCTGCTTCTTGGATTTCTTTCTTGCTTGCTGTCTGCCTGCTTAATTTTTGCTCCTCAGTGTGTACACGTGGCACCCAGTGAACCAGGTCCTGAATTTTGTCTTCTCTTTATCTTTTCAGAAGGGCTGAAGCATCTTTTGTGTCATTTTCTACTAAACTGAAAGAAACGTAAAATGCCTAAAAGTACTATGTGAGTATTGTATTACAATTTCATCTACCATTTACTTGTAGTGCAGTAATTATTAAGTAAAACTGATCTGCCTGAGGTCACGAAGCCAGGAATAGAGCACATCTCTCCTGACTCCTGGTCCAGTGACACAGCTGTTAATTCAAAAATTTCTACTTGGGTTCATTAAAAATCTTCTCCCACAGCTCTGCCTCCCTCAGCAGCTAAATTTTCTCCTTTTAATAAAAGAAAGGAGCTTCCTTTGGGACCATAATTCCCCCCACAGTGAAAGAACTTATCCAGCTGAGAGTATATGCTACCTTTTGAAGAGCTGTTAGCCCTTTCTGACCTGAGAAATGAGAGGGGAACTGAACTTCTATATCTTGGAGACGCTTGGAAAGTGCATCTAATACAGTCAGAGCGTGTGTGCTAGACACTTTTCATGTCTGCAGATAAATGTGTTCTGTGTTATGATAAATCAAGTTTTCATCTAAGAGAAATTTTAGAAGATGCCCACTGTCCCTTCCTAAGCCAACAAAACTCATAAATAGAACTATAGAATGGGAAAATGAGTCAGGTGTGGTGTGTATGCTATTTTTATTTTGTTGTATCGTGTTTTTGTGGTGTGATGGAGACCCTAGTATCTCCCTTCAGATAATGCACCAGTTCAGAACTGCTTAGAGTTCCATGATATTAACTTACTTCCGTGCTTGAAGTGCTTCAAAAAAATCACTTTGAGGAGAGCTGGGGCTATCGAAAAGTTGTTTCAGCATACACTGTTACTCACAAAAGATGAACTCTGTATGTTTCTGGGTGAAATGCTACATATGTTTCAAAAATAGTGGTTTAAGAACTCTTTCTAGTGTAACATATTAGTTACATAACTGTAGAAAAGTGTCTGGTTTAGTGTTTTCAATAACTTATAGCAAAGCTTATAATGGAAAATGGTGTTAGATATGCATATTCAGCTTGACTCTGGATCATCTTGAATGACTTTGGAAACAAGACCTGGGTTTTATGTTCTGTAGCCTTCTCCAAAGCTTTAATTTCAACACTGAAAAGTGGCCAGTTACATGTAATAAAATTTTATGCAGACACTTTTTCTACTCCTTGGGATCAAATAGGGTGGTTTTTTATATTAAAAGGTTTTGAAATGTTCTGGTTTTTAGGAGTTCTTGGTATAATGCTTTGAAAAGCTGCTACAGAAACTTAGTATTATGAGCTAAAACTAAATCAATAACTGGGGTTTTCTGCTGTCAGACTTAAGTCAATATTGGCATGTGGGACATACACAAACATCACAAGTGCTTGTAGTTGAAAATGGCCAAGAAGTGGGAGAAAGGAAAGAGGAAAGAGTAAATCCCCTTATTATTCCTGCAGACGTTTGGGCTATTGGAGGCAACAGTACTTTAACAGACTGTTCTTTCCCTCTGTTCCAGGAGTGATGCCAGCGCTCACAGGAACAGGAAACTTGGCAGTCACAGACCTCTCTCTTTATTAGTGTGCTGTGTCTCTTAAACTCTTACTCACCTACCTCAGAGAGCAGCAGAATGGGGGGAGTTTCTCAGGACTGAGAGGCTCTGGGTGCCCTAGACATTGGATTGAGTTAGTGATGTGTATTTGTGTGTTTTGATGCTGAACTCCTTAAGGCATTCCCCATTATATCATGTAAAACATCAATGGTTAGTAATGAATAACTAAAGGGTAACCATCAAAAGCTTAAAACCTGCTTTTTTCTAGGTGCCTTTACTTCAGAAACTATGAAATCTATAGAAAATGGCATACCATTGCTGGTGATACTCATGTCTTCCCTCAGGTGTGCCCTTGCTAAGTGGAAGTTTGTTTATTTAAATTATAGTTTCAAATCTCATACCTAATTTTTAAGGGGGTAACAGAGTTCAGTATGTGGTGGGCTCCACACAGGACCTGTAGAAATCCAGCCCAAATCAGGATCAAACCAAAAATTGTATTTCTTTCTGACAGTTATTTAAACTGCCTAGGTGAAACACACAACCCTATGTTTAACTTCAAACATAGGATTTAAATTAAGCATATGCTTTGTGCATATGCTGAACTAGAATTGTACAAGAATGGTGCCAGAAGAATTTCTGAGCACATGTATGTATAAATGTATATACACTACAAAACTGGCAGTTTATTAATGACTGCACCATAACATGAGGATTGTATGTTGCCTTCCTGGAAGAGTATTAGTTGAAGGAATTGACAAGAAAAGATGATTCAAGGATTGGAGCATCTCCCTTATGAAGAAAGGCTGAGAGAGCTGGGACTTTTTAGCCTGGAGAAGAGAAGGCTGAGGGGAGACTTTATCAATGCCTGTAAGTATCTAAAGGGTGGGTTGAAGGAGGAGGGAGCAAAACTCTTTTCAGTGGTTGCCAGTGAGAGGACGAGGGGTAACAGGCATAAGTTGGAACATTGGGGGTTCCACTCAAATATGAGAAAAAACTGCTTCACAGTGAGGGTGACAGAGCCCTGGAACTGGCTGCCCAGGGAGGTTGTGGAGTCCCCTTCTTTGGAGATTTTCAAGCCCTGCCTGGATGCAGTCCTGAGTGACATGCTCCAGATATGAGCAATCCTGCTTCAGCAGGCGAGTTGGACTAGATGATATCTGCAGTCCCTTCCAACTCTAAAAATTCAGTGAAATTCAGTGAAAAGGGATAGGACAATCATGATATTGTTGCACTGACTATAACTTCAGATGATAAACAAATTTCCTTGTGCATCCTATCTGTACTTTTACCAACTTAAATTTGATCATTGCTGTCTTAAAATAACAGTGATGTTACCTAGTTAATGGGAAGTCCTGCTCTGCACTCTTAAAGATACGCTTTTCTCTGTGTATGTGTATATATCTTATGTGTGTGAGAGAATATATGTGTGTATATGTATCAGAACACTGTATATATATGTTTTTATTTCTGTATTAACTCAGTACTGCTTCACTATTTTGCCTTTAAAATTTGTCTTATGAAACAGAATGTCATTTTGATATTACTCTTTTAAAAGGTCATCTTTATGTAGCCTGCCACAGCTATATATTGCTGCCACATTTTTATTGTGTGTCTTATATATATTACAAAGATACCATCTAGATAAATAAAAAATCAAATAATATTTATATAATTACTCACTGAGTGTGTGAGATTTATATAGCAATGCATCATACATTTTGTCAGTGAAAAGGAGAAACTAAGATGATCCTGCCTTTAGCTGTGGCTCTAATTTTTTCATGAAGGGAACTGTCAATCACTTTTCAATTCTTCCTGTCTAATTGTATCAAAGAGTTTGCATCCCATTTAATTTCTGGCAATGAAAGAATGAAAACTTAGTTTTTCTATAAATACATATGAATTAAAAAAGAAATAGACTGACTTATGAGGGTTCTCTCCTGCTTTTCTTCTTTTTCTTCCTTGAAATGTCTAGAGACCCCTATCAATCTGTATTTTGAGGTATTAAATATTGAACATCAGCAAATACAGAACAGCTCAAAACAGCTCAAAAAAACCCAACCTGTATGGACAGTGTAATTACTCTCATTTTATAGTTAAGAAAAGTGTAGCTGAAGGATTATGAATTTACCTAAGATTGTAAGAGGATCCTGTCCGAGTTGGGAACTACATGCCAACCTTGTGGGGCCTCTTCTAATGTCTTAACAAAGAAACCATATTTGCCTGAACTCGCTGTTCACCTACAGGTACAATATATTGGTGTGCAGGTAAGCGTGTGTATCATTTTTAACACTGTATGGTAATAGGTTGGGAAAGGCACATCACAAAAATTGCATGAAGGGGGGAGGAAGGAGAGAGGCACCTCTGTCTGTTGCAATGATACAGCATCTAGGATGATGTGCATTGCTTGAAAAAAGAATCCATTAAGAGCAGCAAGCTTGAAAGCCAAAACAAATGACAGGATATGTGAAGGATTAGTTGGGTGGAGCATCTGTTACTAATACTGAACAGTGCTTTTTGAAGACAAATGTGAAGCATTAGCACAGTGGTGAGAATTAATTTTAATGCTTTTCCATGAAAAAGAGCATGAATGAGATTCATGCTTTTCTTTATTTAGAAGTAATGTTTTCATTTCTTGCTTTATCTGAAGTCTGAACACCAAGTCTAAGTGGAGAAGTGATGCCTGGAACGCTGGCTCTTTCTGATCCCCTAGAGGAAAGCACGTCTGCTGTGCCATGGCAGATTACTTCTTTTAAGGAGAGTTAAATTAACTATGTGCTTGATCAAGGAAAGGCAGGCTGGCTAATGCTCATCTATTGAGTGGTAAGCTATGGAAAATTAGTAAGAAACTGTGACATGTTTTTGAGGGCTTTATTGATCCGATTTCTCTGCAGAACTGATTCCTCCATGAAAGCAATCTACCTGCTCTTGGGACCCAAGGCATATACACTGAAGTTTAATTGAGTCTGGCAATTGTAATAAATACAGATTATTCTCAGAAGTCTTTCTCAGATGGCACCAAAGAACAAATGCACCATAATGTTCTGCTTGGTCTTTTTTCTCAATTTAAATTATTTTTAAATTTTTTTGGGGTTATTATAGCTTTTCTCTAGCAGACTGTGATTTGAAGGATTTATAGAGTACTTTTCTCCAAAATCTGGAGACCCAAAATAATGACCCATTCATTTTTTTTTTGTTAAGACTTACTTGATAGTTGACTATTGTGAATGTCACTGTTTAGAACTGTAGTGAACATTAAAGGTTGACTACATTTTATACTGGGATCTGTGCAGTTTTCCATCAACTACAAAGACAAGTTTACCAACATAAATAGTGCACAGAAAGATTTGAGCTCAGCTACACACTGCAGAGATGGCAGTTGCTACAACCTGTACTCGGATGATGTTTTATGCAACTTTGTAGCAGCATCTTTCATGGAAGGATGGTAGACCACAATGATTAAGCATGTTTTATAAGGATACTTGAGTATATATATTATTTATAAATTAAACTATATTATATATCACATACACTACAATATCTTTAGCCTTTATATCTGCTTTGGAGACACAGTAAGGATGAAAGGATACATCTCAGCAGGAACACCAGAGATTGGCTTCCATTTCTTACTGCGTCAAGAAGGAGGACGGGTACCTTTCTGTATGCTAGTAACACAGAGGAAGGACCAACAGGGATTTATCTGGATTACAACATAAGACTTCTCTGCTAAAATGAAGGGTAATAAAAAAAAAAAAAAGCCCTTTTCCTGCTTGACTTTATGCCTTGCATTATTGAAATGCACTTGTGTGATCACACGTTTTTCTCAAATCTGTGTCTGTCCTTCTGTGAAGTGAACAGCAATTCTAACTTGTTAACTTAGAAGTGGAAAGGTCACTTCTCCATTTCTGATTAGATGGCAGGTAAATGGGAAAGATGATTTATTGATGTGTGACAGGGAAGACCAAGTAGCACATCTTAGCTGCTTGAAGGCAGGTAGTTGTATGTGCACAGCTACAGGTTTGTATGCATACAGGTGTATGTGCCTGGGTTTAGGCATATGGCTTCTGAATCTTGCAACGTGGCAAATTCTTGGTTGCATTGAAATCCCTGGCTATATAAACCTAAATGAATTTGTGATTTTACTTAAGAAAATAAATTAAAATATTTTAAAGTTATTAGTATGAATAACAACATGGAAAATGCAGCGTTCTTTTTTTCTTGATCTAAAAATTCTTACCTGTATACATAAAATGCTAGTCCTAAAGGACTAAATTTAAAGGATTTGTAAATAACTTCTGAGGTTCTGTCTTTCCAATACTTCATTCGACTAGTATCTGGCAACAGTTCTGCTAATTGAAACTCCAGTGGACAAATTACCTTGCAAAAATGTCATTCATATTAATATTCTCATTTCCAGAAAGAGCAGGGGTAGAAGAACTGTGGGCTTTGTACGTTTGAATTGGTTACTTTGTGTATGTAGATGTTGTATGGAAATTTGCTTGCTTGTGCTGTCTAATTTTTTGTTGATACCCAACCAATTTCAGGCTATGTAAAGTACCACTAGTAGGCCAGAGTACAGGAAGAAGTAACGCTTTCAAATTAACTAAAGATGAAATGGGATGAGCTGCAGATTCTTCTCTTACATTAATTATTGTTCTTTGATACCAGATGTTAGAAAGTACTCTTCCTTCCTCCTCCTCTCCCTCCCCCCACAATAAACTTTCCCTTCGGTTAAAAAATAATAGTGGAATATCTGCAATCATTTCTGATCATAAAGCTACAGAATCCTCATCCATGAAACAATCTGTAGTAGTTTCTGATAAAAATTGGATAGCTTTGGAGTAATCTCAGACTGTACCTGCGTAGCTGCCCAGCAGGAGCCACCATCCTCCTCTGCAAGCAGTACTGACCTGGGGTGAGGGGTACCTCAGTGGTGGGAAAATCACTTGCTTCCTCAGGTTTCCTGAGTGCCCTTTGGCAGAGGACAGTCCTCGGGGGGCTGGGTTTTCCTCTCTGGGATATGGAGAGTGTCAGGAATGTGTTTCATATAGTTTTTCATAGTCATTGGCTTGTCTTGGGAAAAGATGGCGGTGCGCAGATTACCCTGGTGCCTGAGGTAGGCTTTTGATAAACCTTGCCCAGAAGTTTGTTGCAGTATAGGGCCTGGCGGCC
>BJBW01012420.1:0-46886 GCA_004320125.1 Scolopax mira | reverse complement strand
AAACGCCATTTGCCGTCCACCACGTTGGTGTCTGCAAGCCGATGGACCGGACGACCCGGGGTTGGTCGCCATGCCGTTCCTGAACCAGGTCGCCACGCCTGTCTCAGGCAACAGAAGTTCAAGAATTTTTTTTTTTTTTTTAAATTGATTCTAAGTAAACAGCCTCCTTTTTTCTCACCTGGTATATATGTGAGCTAAATCTCCTGCCAAAACTGTGGGTGAGATTTTGGATTCAACCTCGGAGTTTTGTGTAAGAAGTTTTATCTTCATATAAAGCCATCAATGCCCAGATTGCTACCTGGGCTTATCTGTTGCACCACTTTTGACTCTTCCTCAGGATGCTCTCCCTTCCAGAAGCTCTGTGTTCCCAAGGTCACGATCACCCTACACAATCTTGCATCAGTCTCTCTGATCTGCCCAGCCACAAGTTCAGCATCATGTGGCTGTGCAGTCAGGGATCCAGTGCATTTGCATGACCTTGTTCACATGGCCTTGCAATCTCTGCAAGTCCTAACACAGCTGGTGTGGCACAAGAAGGACATAGGCCTGTTGAAACAGGTCCAGAAGATAATGAGAGGGCTGGAGCACCGCTCCTATGAAGACATGCTGAGAGAGTTGGGGTTGTTCAGCCTGGAGAGGAGAACACTCTAGGGAGACCTTATAGCATCCTTCCAGCCCCCACTAAAGGGGGCCTAAAGGAGAGATGGGGAAGGACTTCTTATCAAGGAGTGTAATGATGGCATGAGAGGTAATGGTTCTAAACTGAAAGGGGGAGATTTAGGTTAGATATTATGGAGAAGTTCTTTACTGCAAGGGTGGTGAGGTACTGGAACAGGTTTCTCAGATGAATTGTGGATGTCCTCCCTGGAGGTGCTCAAGGCTGGTTTGGATGGGGCTTTGAGCAACCTGGTCTGATGGGAGGTGTCCCTGCTTATGGCAGGTTGGTTGGAACTCAATGATCTATAAGGTCCCTTCCAACCCAAGCCATTCTATGATTCTGTGGATTAACAGGATGGTGAGGAAAGTTTGTCCATCAGTTGTCCAGGCTGTTTCTTATGTGAGTAATTTGGGGATATTACTTGGTAGACCTTATAAGGAGGTATGTATGAATGCTGTATTAGTCAAAACCTCTCAGCTCAAAGTCTAGATATATGTATTGCACGTCTGAAGAGGCTATCTTAAGGAAAAGCTCTAATACTTTCTGGTGTTCTGTAGAGCAGAGGAACATGCAGCACAACAAAACTAGAGACAGTTTTGTAGCCCAACTGAATTACACTTGGACCTTTTTGAAGAGGAGACAGTATAACTAATTTTCTAAAATGAAAGTCATCACTGATATTTGCCTAATGTCCCATTTTTGTCCCCCCACTCCTGGGTTGTTTGGGTTTTTTGATCCTGTTTACAGGGCTTGTTCCTGTAAATCCTCATGTTTCCTCTGGCTTCACAAGGGTGCTTTGTATGGGAACTTTGCAGAATTGCACCCTTTGTGTCTGTTGAATTATAAATGAAGCAAATTGAAAATAGTATTCTTGCTTTTAAGCCTTTCTCACACACTAATTTTTCCCTTTGGCTACTTCTTGTGGTTAATTCTGCCACCAATTAAGAAATAAATGCAGGCAGCTACTATCACATCACTTATACAAAGAGGGATGTTAAAGCTGATTATTTCAGGATACATATAACTATTCAGCTAGTACTCTTGTTGGTTTACATATCTTTATAATAACTTTGTTCTAGTCATTGAAACAGGAAATTAGTCTGTCTTTTATATTACAAAGAACTCTCTATGTAAGGTGTGTGTGTGTTGCTTTCCTAAATTCTCCATGTTCTGTTGTCCAGTGTTTATTATCTTGAAATCTTAGGAGGTGTTCTCTGTGAATTCAACTTTTCCTCTTTCTGAATATGTTTGAATAAATCGGGTTTATCTACACCTCAGCTTTTGATACAAGCGCATTACAGATGACATAGATCAGGCAAAATATTTTTAGCACTACATCAATTGTGATTGAATGTTGGAGGAGTAAGGATTTGTTACTTATTAGGTGAATAAGTATTTTGAATCAGCAGGGCAATGTACATTTTGAATTAATCTAAGCCAATTTACTATTCCCTAACTTATAATTTTCAAGCAAAAACCTAAAAGCTTCTTTTCAAGTAACACATGGAGAAAGCAGTTAAGTGAGCTTATGCAAGATTTTTGTGTGGCAAAACCACTACTGTCCCAGCTGGGATCTGCCTTCAAAATACAAATTTATCAGAGAGACACAAAAACGCATTTCTTATTTGACAGCAGTAGCAAGCAGGGGGTCTCAGACCATTTGCTGGTGAACAAGATTACATATCATAAAGCTGTCATGAGTTGGCACTAATTTGACAGTTTGTTGGCTCAAGAGACTCCAGCACCGTGAATGCAGGGGATAGAAATGTCTCTGTGATGCCATGAGGTTCACGTGGAGGGCATTGATGAATGGCAGACAAATTGGATTCTGAAGTAAATTTGTCTTGTGCTGGGGGTGAGGGGAGAATGTTAAACGGGACAAATTTTGGATGTAAAATGTGTAGTGGAAGACAGTGGGAGGCTGAAGATTACTTAAAAGTTGAAACACCTGGGGTTTTTGTTATTCTGTGTCTCTTTTCTGGGCCAATTTAAAATATTTTAATCTTGAATTAGCCAACATACTCCCTCCCACTTTACAGAACTGTTTCCCTTGGAGTCTTTTATACTAGTCAGAAATTACTAGCTGTAAGCTACTAGTCTTTGGGCAATACACAGGCTACTTTTTGTGTCTCAGAACAAATGGAGAGAGAGATTGTGTCTGGGGAAAAAAAGTAAGTGCATCGAGGTTGAGAAGACTATTCTGGGGAAGAAGTGAATGGGTAGACAACAAGGGGGATAAATGAGGGGGACACAAACCTTCAAAAAAACCAACAACTTTTTTTTTCTTATTACAACCATGGTTTTGAGGAATATCAATAGAATTTTTCAAAAGCTATTTTGACATGTTTTCCTTCCCATTAGTCAAATTTTTCGCTAAAACATTGTCTAGTGTTTATTTATTGCACTTTACCTCCAAGGGCCTCATTTACATTACTCTTGGACTTACTCTCAGCCTTGCTTACTAATCTATATGGAACACCAGAATTATTCAACATGAATTTATAGATTTTTTTATTTTATATTATTTTTTTTCCCCAAGTGCATATGGAACTGGAGTTTATTTTTGAAAATGGAAAACCCCAAACTAGCTCAAAATATATTCTGTAGCTTCTGTGTACCTTAACTGAAGTTATTTAGATGCTATTTACACAGAGAACATTTTCTTTGAGTTCCACACACTTGAAATTGGAGGTAATATAAGTTTAGCATAGCTGAAGAAATATTTATCAGCAAGGGAATATGTCAGAGTTTGGTCATTTTACCTTGCATGTATTGATTTTTTATTTTTTTTTTTTGGCTAGTTGTTCAGCCAGACAAGCAAGAAACCAAACTATCTGTTTTTAAAGAGCTGGTATATTATTTTTTCTCTTGCTGTCCTCCATGCCATGCTCTTTTGTACATAATTTGCCTGCAACCATTGGGCAAATAATCAGTCTGCTCTGCATTGTCATCTGCTCTAAATTAAATATTGACCAGATGTGCTGTTAAACCAGCACGAAATTCCTCTGAGAACAAGACAAACTCATTTGTACACTAGACCTCACTCTCATGTAGATTAAGGCACCTGTATAAAGCGTAATAACATAGTGGACTTTTTTTAGGCACAAGTCCTCCATGTACACCCTAATCCAAGTTTGGCATGCAATGTAATTTTTAGCAAAAACATATGTTTGGTTATCTGAGTTCTTCTAGTGACCATATTTTGATAGAATATTTATTTTCATCTCTTAGAGAATTAGATAAATTATATTGCTGAGATATTTCAAGGTCAATGGTTGTGCTCACTTTCGAACATGGTCAGTGTGAGCAACTGAATTTCTATAGTAAATCCATATGTTATTTCAGGAATGGTTATGTAACTGAAGCAAATGGAAAAACTGCTGAGTGACTGGAAACATCTAATGCAGATTCAGAAAAAGTTCACTTCCACTAAAGCTGCTGAATATTCTCTCCCAACAGCCTGAAATTGCACATAAAATCCAAACTGCGAGGCTTGTAATCAAGAAAAGACAAAGAAAACTTAATAAAATGTATTTATTCAGGTTCATCAGCAAAGCAAATTGCCCAGCTTTATCAGCCCGTATCTATACATAATAAACGGAGACTACCTAGGCTAGCATAAGGAAATCAAGCCTTGGGCATAATCATCGGGACCTCTCTATCATTATCTCTGGTAGGAGATAATGTGTCAGAGAGTTTCATGTCTATACATAGGTGAAAATCTCAGCCTGACACTTGAATCAGAAGGAAACCTTCAGCCCAGGCACATGTGTAGGGGTTGGCTACATTCAGCAGGAAAGTTACATGCAGTTGATATTGATTTCTCTATTGCTTTCAGTGTATGATGTGCTGCAGTGAGAAAGAGGGGAGAAAAGGGCAATTGTTTGTGCCTGCTCAGTGCCTACAAAAATCTGTCTAAGGTGCATCAAGTTGCTACCAAGATTAAGAAATAATGGAAGTTAAAAATCAATATTTTACTTAAATTCCCTCAACTTCCTTCAAGTCACTGAAGTGAATGAAAGGATTGCTCTTTCACCAGGAGTGGTTGCTCACTTTAACTTTTCTCATCAGTCTTTGCTGGCTGCTTTAGATCAGCATGAAGTGAAATTAGCAGTTACAATACACCCATTTTGTAATGCCATAGGGGTTAATTTATTATTTGATATGTGTAATTAATAGAAAAAAGGCTAGAATGTAACCTGTATTTTGAGGCATTCCTGGAGTAAGGGAACAACACAAAATAAGAACTAACTCTGTTTTCATTCTCACTAGAGATAGACGTACTTAATTGTAAAAATAATCTTGGTTCAAGTGTCTCTAGATTTAAACTTCAACAACAAAACCTCAAACCTATAATAATAATAAAATGTTCAGGACTATGGGTTCCAAGAGAAAGGACAAAGAAAGTTTTATGTTTTCCAAGAGAGTCCTGAAAAAAAAAACCCAACTGATTTTTAGTCACATTATAGGATGTCCTGGGACAAAATTATGTCAATAACAAGAATCACGGTTATGGGAAGTGAAACAATAGGTGTAAAGGCAGCCTCCTGCTTATTTGCTGACATGCTTGTATCTCATTGTTTGTCTAGGTCTCAATATATTTTAGCTCCAAACAGAAAAACAGTAGTTTCTAGGTGACAGCTTAAGTAAACTTGGCCACGTGCTGACAATTGATCACTTTGCAGTAATGGGATATGAATGACACCCTGTGGTACAATGCCCTATTATTTCGTTAGTTAAATATTGTGAGCCATAAAAAAATAAAAGGCAGAACAATCTATTGTAGACAATGCATGGGGAGTGACCTTCCTCTGGAAACAATTAGAGGTTATAAATCCTTTTTACTCATGAAAGGTGCCAGAGCTGGGATCAGAGGCATTTGCTGCCTTCCTCAGCCTGGTGATGGGCTCTAACTTCTGCAGTACTACAGATCTGCAACCAGACATTGAACGTGCTGCCAAGTGGAGGCAGTTTTAACACCGTGTTTGAACAAGTATCTGGATCAGGAGCTGAAGTAGGACTGTCACAGTTGGTGACAGTGAACTGGTTCCCAAACTGATAACAGACTCTTGCTTGGACAGTCCAGCTGAATACACTTAACTGGGACAAAATGTACAAGAACCTATCAAAGGAGGAGAAGAACACTAGTACTCTGAGGAAATGCCTGAGTCAGTATACGAGCTTGAATATCCATCTTTGAAAGCTGTTCCTGTCTTTGTGGATGCAGAGGTCACAGCCCCAGTGCCTTTGTGAGAGGAGATACCCAAGTTACCGAGAACAAATAAGAGATGGGGATTCAACAACACATTGCTTTGGTCCTTCTTTTCCTATGGGAAATCTTTCTGTGCAAACTTAGAGAAGAAACCTCAGTTTCTCAGCAAGAAACACAAAATTCAACAGATGGAGATGGATACCTACTGAGCCAGTCTATGTAGGAAGTTAGTAAGCCCAATAAGCTGTACAAGTATACACTAAAACTGATTTCCATCGCAGAAGCTGTCCAATCCATTTGGATTTTGTAACTGGGAACAATTTATTTAATGGATTTCTTTTGTGAAACAGGAGTGACTAGAGATGTCCACAGTATGTGGTTACTAGTGTTGTCCTCTTTCCCTCTCTCTGGTGAGGGCTCAGTCCCCATCCATACTGAGCTGCTGGAGTGTGGAGGTATTATCCATCTCTCCTGTTGAAGTTGGTCTTTTTCCCAGGGATTCAAAATTGACTCTTAGGATTCAAATAGAGTAAATGGAAAAGAAAAGGGGGGAGTGTCATGTGCTTTAGAAGGAAACAAGTACTTGTAGTGATGACTTCTATAAAATCACTTCTAAATATAAAGTATTCAGAACAAGATCTTTTCTCTTTCCTGTGAGAGTGCTCTCATCACTAGGCTATCCTATGAAAGGATGAATGAGGCATGTCACTGGGGTTGAAGTTGATAGATAAACCTTACTTTTATTATGGAGTTAAACTTGTTCAGTGTACTGTGGGAATGCCTGCTAGACCACCTCTTCAGCTAAAGTATGTGGAACTACTTTTCTTTGTGTGTGGGTGCTAACAAAACACAGATGTGAAGTTTTGAATTCCTCAGCCTTCCTTACCTGCCTGAGATGGATGTGCAGAAGCCAAGCTGAGGGAAGATGGGGAGTTTGAAATGTTGAAAACTAACATATAAGAGCAATTTAGGCAGTAAGTTATTGTGGGGTTTGACTATAATTTTTCCTTAGGTTCCTACATTCCAGTAACTCCAACTTGCAATGCAAAAATCCCTGTAGCATCTTGGACTAGGTTAGTTTTGTACCTCATTTTTCTGTGCATGAAAAAGATGTGAAGGATTAAATGGTATGCAGGTTTCCTAGTGGTCACAGGCATTCAAGAAGGAAGCAGTTAAAAAATTCTTTAGCCAAAATGTTCATGCTTAAATCATAGAATCATACAATAGTTAAAATTGGAAAGTACCTTAAAGATCATAGCATTCCAACCCCAGTGCCATGGGCAGGGACACCTCCCACCAGACCAGGTTGCTCAAAGCCCCATCCACAACACCTCCAGGAAAGGAGCATCCACAACTTCTCTGGGCAACCTGTTCCAGTGTCCCACCATCCTCACAGTAAAGAATTTCTCCCTAATATCTAACCTAAATCTCCCCTCTTTCAATTTTAAATCATTACCCCTCATGCTATCGCTACACTCCCTGATAAGGAGTCCCTCCTCATCTCTCCTATAGGCCCCCTTTAGGTACTGGAAGGCTGCTATAAAGTCTCCTTAGAGTCTTCTCTCCAGGCTGAACAACCCCAACTCTCTCAGCATGTCTTCATAGGAGCGGTGCTCCAGCCCTCTGATCATCTTCTGGACCTGTTTCAACAGGTCTATGTCCTTCCTGTGCCACACCAGCTGTGTTAGGACTTGCAGAGATTACAAGGCCATGCGAACAAGGTGTGCAACTTTGGGCCAACTGGTGACTTGCACCACAACTTTAAATTATATTTGTAACCTGGTTCCTTTGAATTACTTATTGAATAAAATCTTCACTGGCTCTGAGATGCAGTCAGTGCTTAGAAGGAGGAGGGAATTATTCCATTATTACAAAAAATGCATGGGTGGGGCATCAGGAGGAAGCAGTTTTGCTTAACCTACTAATTATATTCTTATCCACTTCTTAGTAAGTAAACATGCAGCTCCTCACACCTCTCGCTTTTCCTAGTTAGTCAGCTCCACTTATACCTGTGCTTGGTGTTATTAAGAGTCTATTATGAATGTTATCTCCTCATAGGCTGCACAGAATCAAACCTTGAAGGTTCAAGGTGCCCATCTGCCTTGTATTACCACTTTTATTCCTTATGATTCTGTTTCCCTCTAAGGGATTTTTTTTTTTTTTTTTATATTGCTTCTAAAGGACAATTTCCTATAGTAAGATATGTAAGCATAAGACATATATTGATCTTTTTATGACCTTTCCTAGTAATAACACGTAAGATATACCGCTACCTTCAAAGAACAGAGTGCATCTTCTCGACATCACAGAAGATAAAATATTGCAGTGTGAAATGTGTAGTTCATTTAAAGGCATGTAAATACTCTTTATAGCACTGAAAATCTTTTGACAAAGACCTGGGAAATAAAGGGTATGTCTTCAATTTGAAGAAAAAAACAAACAACAAAACTCCCAACCAAAACAAAAAAAACCCCAACACCTCAACCAAGCACCCCACACCCCCTAAACCCAAGATTGTTTGAAAGACTTACATAAAACGACAAGGCCCAGGAAATTTTTCTGTGAAGCATTGTGCTACGTCCCGTCATTTATAACACAGTTTTAATAAGTCTGTTTGCCAGTAAAATGTAGGAGTGATGATATTAGTAGTTAATAATGCTAATAAGTTTAGTAGGGTTACAAATACTGTACTTCTATACAGTGCTCTGCCAGAAGATACATGCATATTTTTACTTACTCTCCACATCTCTCTCATAAGAAAGCCACGCACAGGCAGAGGAAGTGTTTTGCTTGGCAGGTGAATGTCACTCAAAGTCTGCTGGTTGAGGTTTGGGCTGCTTTGCAAAGGCAGCTCTAGCTTCTTTCTGTTACTCCGGTCCGCACCTAATGGTTTAATTTCCTTTACTGATGACTTCCCTGTCCCTGGTGTATAGCATACGGCAAGAAAACTGCGGGCTTACCACAGAATTGGAAGCCACTTGTGGGAAGCTGAGGGGCATTGTGGCATTGCTGGTGTGCTCTGTCATTGCTTTGAGGGTGTTCCAAAACTACTGAGTGTTTGCAGGAGCACTGCATTCATCCTAGAAAACCCAGTGTGAATAGCTGAGCATGTTCCCCAGCAATTACCATCCGAGTTTCCTTGCTTCAGTAGCTATGCAGATAGTCTTTCTGCTTGGATTTGTTAACTCCAGTCACACCAGTGTTACAGACACAGCTAAGCAGAAGTGAAAAGTAGATTTAAGTCATGTAATTCTCCTGCATGCATGCTGCTCCTTGTTTTTTCTCTTTGCACCTGATTTCTATCTCTTTCCAGCCTCCAGTCTAATGGATTAATTCAAGTTTCAGAGTAATGAACCAGCAAGAAGGGTGTGCTTCCTTAGAGGCTGGTCTGGACTTTATTTTAGAGTTTTCTGTGAATACTCTAATCTTCATGTTCTCAGGGAAGGAGGACAGCACCTTCAGAAGAGGAAACCTCTAGACACAACTTGTATTCTACTGCACTACTTCTACTCACATACTGTAATGAGCTAAGCTCTCAAAAACCCAAGTATCATCTTACCCTTACTTGCTTCTGGTTTCTCTTCAGGCTATTGAACAAAAAAAACCCTGAAAATCCTCAGATTATGGAATACGTATCTCTTAGCCTCAGCACTTTGAGCTTCCTCTGGAAATAAACTAGGGAGAGCCATCTTGGTGAGCAGACCTACTGCACAATAGTCACTGCTAAAGATACAGATCTAATTAGGTTGTAGTCTTAATTAGAATGCATTGGAAAAGTTGACCATATGGTGATAAAGATGGATAATATGCGAAACCTTCTTGCCTGGTATAGAAAAGTACACTTTTATTTTTTTAACAGCCTTTAGGGATTCCTGCTGCCAAACACCTTTTTTGATTAGAAACTTAAGTACCACATTTTAAAGCTGAGGATACACAGTACTTGGGAACACTGTGGCCTGTGCCTGACCTGGAATAGATGTGCTCTGTAAGAAAGCGAAGCTGAGGAAAACGTAGAAATCTTTGTTTTTGTTTTGTTTCTAAGGGATGCTGTTACTGGCTGCACTTAATAAAACAGGACCTGGAACCAGTCCAGGAAGAATCACGATAAAGCCACCCCCATCCTCCTCATACACATGTAAGAATTTAAAACAAAAAATATTTTAAAGGGACCGCTGTTTTGGAGTACTTATTTTCCATTATTTTACACCTGCCACTCCCGTTCATTTTTCAGTATGAAAGGTGTCCTTTGGAAAGTCACAGCTTGTGTGTGAGTATATTCATGTTCTTGAACATTGCTTTGCTTTTCTTAAAGGAGAAATATCAGTACAGTATGAAAACTTGATTAATGTCAAGATAAACATTCCCAGGCATTTCGATAAGTGGTTATTTCTTTTACCTGGTTTAACATGAGCCCTGTTTTTCTTGGGACAGGGCTATAACTAGTCCAATAAAAAAATAATAACCAGAAATTGAGAGGGATTTACAGTATTTCACAGCTAGAAGCAGCTTCAGACAGATCTACTTTATGCCAGCAGCTGCCGGCTGTCTGTTAGCTTTGAAAATACCCTTGTTACAGAAAATGTGGGTAACTATCCTGAGACTGAGGTAATTTACTACACTCATTAAACTGCTGCAGAAAATACCCTGTATAGGCTATTAGAGGGAAAACCCCCACCTAGAAGGGATCTACTGCTTGGCCTTTTGGACATCAAAGACAGAAAAGAGCAATGCAAGTGATACCCACTGTTTGGGTTTTTTTTCATATAATTCTTAGTCTGAGTTATAGACATAATGCTTCTGGTTCTAAACATTATGCTGCATCAGAGCAAGCTTAGGATTTTTCTTTAGTTAGACTCACAGTCGGTGTGTGAAATAATGGTATTTTAATCAAAATAATTTTACAGGCAATTAAAACAAAGGGCTGATGGTGAGGTGACACAGTCAATCTACATGCCCAGGGTCTCCACAGAATGGCTCTGATATAAGCAAAATTGATTCCTGTTGCAAGGTGCTGAAAGTGTCTTGTATGATTTGCTTGTCTTCTCCGCACCCTCCTGCTTCTCTTTTCAGCATGTTAGCTTTTATTAGGCAACTACCAAAAGCAATAATTTCCAATGATTCCTTATTATTTTATATAAATATCAAATATTTATACACAGTGAAGATAAATATGCCAGTAATTTGTAAAATAGTCTTTAGCTGTCCTTCTGCATTACTAATAAAACCTTTTTTTAAAAAGTAATGTTAATTAACTAATTTGCTCTACTTTTTACTGGACTTGTGATTAGAATTGTAATTTTCCTTCACTTTGATTGTCTATTTCACTTTGATTCTCTTGGACTAGCACAAGGCTTATCTGTTTTGCCTGTCATTCACCTAATGACACGTTTAATGGAAAAGACAACTTGGCCTAAGCATTTATATTTTAAGAAATCATTCTCCCTGTTTATTTTTTTCTAAACCAACCATAAACATGACTGAATGACTTGAGTTTTGTTCTGTAATAAATGAAGAAAAATAAATATCTGATAAAGACTGGCCCAAATTCATCTATTCCTAACTCACTCACTTCATTGACATTGCTTCAGGGATGATGGTGTCCCTAGAAGTGTACATGCAAGCTAGGTTATGGAATTTTAGCTCATATATTTTCTATAAATAGTTTTATTAGTTTTTTTGCAAATATCTGTATTAAAAAAATGATATTTTAAGTATTAAATATAGACTGGCATTTAATATGTGTCTATTTAACCACTTGATTATTAATCTTAATGCCAGACATGTTTCCAAAAATAATTTCTAATGTCACTGCTTAAACTCTAGCCAAGAACAGACAGTATCAGCCTTTTGACTAAAGTGTCTGAGAGTCCTTCAAAAGTTTCTTTTTTATTGCCAAAAAAATGTGGAAAATATATGATGACAATAATTCAAAAGCTTCTGCGGTCTAGATAGCTTAGACAAACATTTAATTTGTGATGCAGACAGGCAAGCTGATGCACAGTTAATCTTGTTTGGGGACATGAGCTGTTGCTTGTGTTTTGGCTTTCTGTAAGTGCTTATACACTTTCTCCCTCCTCTACTCTGGATTATGTTCTTGCCTTCCAGCAGGCTTCATCTGCTTTATGCTCACTGATCCTTTTCTTATTTAATATATCTGTGAATAAATGGAGAACATGAGTAAGAAAATGTGACTTTCTGGAGGAGAGATCTGTACAATAAATGTGCACATACCTACTGTGATAGTAGGCTCCATAGCATGTAGGCACGGATAACTTCCAGACATGACTAGTTGAGTGTGGAATAGAGCAGACTTGTGACCTGTCATTAACAATCTGCTTTTAATGCTAAAGTTAGGAGGTACTTGATATTTCCAGACTGTCTTTTGTACATTAGATTTCTTTGAAGGCTTCCTGTTTTCCTGCACGTCCTCAACTGAGTCTAAAGGGCTTCTACTAAGGAATAAATTCAGTTGTATGATTCACTTTCATTTTTCATTTGCAAATTTAAGATACTCCTAATTCAGAAAACAAGCAGGTATATAATGATGAGGAATCCTGCTATTACTCCCTGTACAAGGCACACAATCCAGAACTAAATTCTTCTGCCATGCAAGTGTTTTTCACGGGAACACAGGTCCTGTGTTCAGTGTTTTTACTTAGATAAACTTAAAACCTATCACCAGTCACAGCTGTTTTGGCCAAGCCAAGTGTTTTATCCCATCCTTTTCCTTGCACCTCTCTCTGTTCTTCTCCACGGCTCCCCTGTGAAAAGAAGGGACTATGGAGCCATTCACTCACTTTCCCCAAGTTACGGAGGGAGAAAAGGAAGAAAAAGAAAAAAAACCACTCTTGTAGGTTGAGATAAAGAGAGTTTAATAGAACAGCAATGGAAGAGAAAGTAATAATAATGATACAAATATATACAAAATGAGTGATGCAATGCAATTGCTCACCACGTGGTGGTTGATTGCCAAGTCTGTCCCATCCTAAACAGCCATTATGGATTCCTGCCCTCCAACCACAACCCTATTTATATACTGAGCATGACATCTATGGTATGGAATATTCCTTTGGCAAGCTTGTCCTGTCTACACTTCCTCTCAGGTTTTATGGGAAGCTGCAAAAGTCCTTGACTTAACATAAGCATTACTTAGGAACATGTATTGCTAAGTAAAAGCAGTATGTGTTATCAACATTATTCTCATATGGAATCCAAAATGCACAGCTACTAGGAAGGAAATTGACTCTATCCCAGCTGAAACCAGGACAACAAAAAAACCCCTTTTGTCCTAAATTCATGTCTTGTGCCTTAGTGAAGATGCAAGAAAGTGTTGCTTTTTGTGTTTTTATGTACTGCAGAAACCGTTTTTTCTAGGAGGATAGTGAGCTTTAAAAGGAGACTGCTAGGTAATGGAGTTGTAGTTTGTGGAGAGGAGTTGGTTAATGGAAATGATCCATCTCAGCTCCATCAACCTTTCCATTATGAAAACTTTTTATTAAATGCTTGTAATGTTGATTGATAGTAAATATTGGGTCTCTGTTCACTGATTCAATGTGAGGCTGCAGCATGAGATTTCTTCTCCAGCATGCAATTAACAAGAAAACTCAAGCTCCTTTTCAATTATTTTAACCTGTCAGTCTCTGATTCACTACACTGAACTTCAAATTACATTACCTCTCTGAAATTTCAGTGAAGATAAACAAGCTCCTGTCTGAAAAATTTCAATAGAGCTCTTAAACGTTATACTCCCTTTTGGTTCCACTGAAGTTCCTTTTTACCCTTGGGGACAACAGCAAGTGGTGGTGCAATGATTTCAATGAGAAGTTCCCAGCGCCACTTGAAATTCAAAGCTACTATAAATGCCCTCTGGAAGATGACAGAGCTGGTATTGAGCTGCCAGACATCCCTGTAGTTTAAGAAAAAGAAAGGGTGCTAAGGAAAACAAGATGGAGAACGTTGTGCTTTAAAAGGGCCCTCAGAAGATTTTTGTCTTGTCCTTATGAAGTTGAGAAACCTGAGAAATGTCTGTGCTTTTGAAACACGCAGAGCAGATTGTGGGGTGAGAGGCAAGGTTTTTCATGGGTTTTGGAGGTGCTAGACTGTTGATCAACAAAATCGGTAATTTTCCAATGCATATGTGAAATTAGGAGAATTGGGTGTAATTTGTCTTGAAATAAAATATATTCATATATTCAGTGGTTCATATTGAATTATTTCAGGATATAAGTTACTCTTAGATGTGTTTAAACAGATTGAATCTAATGATCCAGAACAATTTTAGTTTTTCTTATATTTTTGTTTCCAAATTTTAAAAATTTAACTTTTCTGATTCAATCGTAGGTGTATTCCCCCCTCCAGTCCATGCTCCCATACAGTTTTCACCAGATAGGAATACTAATTTTGAGGCAACCCAATTTACTAGTCTTTGATAAGGTCAGTGTCTGAAGCCATCTTATGTAGCTGGTCCACATAAAATATCATAAGTATGCATATATCATAAATGTGCTCATAAGAACGTATACATGTGTGATAAGTTAACTGGTAAAGCTCTTTATGCATTGAAAGACCTTAATTCCAATAACTAAATTTATGGATTTTAATAAATATATTTATTTATTATTATATTTTTATTAACTAATTATAAAAAATAAACTCTTTGCAAATACAAATTGGAGTATTATTCAGTAACTCACAGAGTTGTTTAAAAAATGAAAGCTTATCTCAAGAAAAACTTATTTGACAGTACCACAGTCATGCAGATCGACTCTGTTATTGGTGAATATTGAGAATTAGAGCTGAATTAATATGTTAAAGAATTCAAGGCAACCACTTGTTTTCCAAGGGTACTCTATATTGACTATTGCCCTACTGACCTGTTCCATGGCAGGAAAAATGAGTGATCATTTGCAGTAAAATATGGTGAAACTACCTGCAATCCCGTTCAATTTCACTTGGCCTTCTCAGTAAGACTGTGCTTTCATGCTACATTAATTCTGAAGTTAATTGAATGCTGTCATCTGTGTGCCATTTCACTGCAAGGATTTAGGCTGAAAAAAAGAGAAGTGCTTTAGTTGATGGAGTAAAGGACCATGTTGGCAATTTCTTCTTGAAATGAAGAAGTATGCTTCTGTAACAAGTGTGCCCACATGCTACCTGATCAGACTAATTGTGAAAGCTGAAGTAAAAGCAACTAAAATGATCTTCTATTGTTAATTCAGCTATGCTGTTGAATTCTCCAAGTATTAACACGTATTATATGTAAAAAGCTCTTGAAAGGCACATTTCTCTGAATTTCCAGCTAATGTTACATCTCTTACCATATCCTGAGTGCAGGAATCGATTTGTCAGTAGCACAATAACACACATATAAAACATGAGCATTTTTGGGCCTGAGTTTCTCATTTTATTTTGATTTTGTTTTTCATTCCTGGCATTTGCAGTTTTCTTTATTGATACTGAGAATGTTTAACCTGAATGTGTGTGTGTGTGTGTGTGTGTGTGTGTGTATGTATGCGTGTGTATTCTTTCTAAGTGTTGAGAAAGCTTCAGGGTAACTTTAGACAATGGTTCCCAAGACAGTAATTCCTGAACAATTTTTGTTTGAGAGCTGCTGTGCAGCCTGCTGCAGAGATGGTTCCTATCGTACCCAGTACACTCAGTCACCTAGGGGAGCTCTCAGCTCACATGATGTGATCTGTGAACTCCTGTTTGTGAAGCATTTTATTAATTTAGGTTAGCAGGTGCAAATATATATAAGCCTGTGAAATGTGGCAGACTGTTGTTTCTGTGCTACTGCAAACTTTAAAGGAGTTATTTAAATTGCATTGAAGTCATGGTGAAACTCCCCTTGCACAATGCAGGACCAACAGCTATCACCTTTGCCCTCCTGGAAAGAAAGAAGTATGTGTATATACAGCATGTTACAGGGATCAATGTATTGAGAAAAAAAGGCTTCTTTTTTGTTTTGTTGCCATTTTAAAAAGAAATGGAAAAGGAACTCTTGGGAATAATCTCACACTTGTTAAGGCATGGAGATAGTTGTCTATGTTAAAAGGGGCATAGTGATTTTCTTATAATTACAACAGTAATTAGATGCATTGTTATACTCATTAGTCAATAAATTGGCAAGTTGTGCTATCAGTACAAATAAGCACATTAATGTCATTGTTTCGGTAGAATAGACTAAAATTTAACAATTTGTTATTGTTTGTAACTAAAAAAGCTGTGCATTTTAACCAATCACTAATGCTAACATGCTTTTTAAAACATAACTTTTCTTTAAGTGATTATCCAGTGATGAATTTTATCTGTTTCTTAGGTTTTTTTATCATTTCATAGGATGGATCTCCTAATGATGATTTAAATTTATATGTCACACATGGAGCTCTGGATTATTTTCATTGAAGGATCTATGTTTAATGCAATTATTCTAGTGTATGAGACTGAAGGTTCTGAACAAGTACAAAATATGTTACCTGATAATATAGTTGTGTTTTCACAGGTAGATTCATTTTTATTTGTGTATACATTTTTTTCCCAGAGCTTATTGGCTCATTATAACCATTTTAGTTGAAATTATGTTTTGTCCCTTCAAAAAATATTTTTGATGAAGCCATTTGACACTGGCCTTTTCCAAGTTGTGTTCACTTATTAGGCAACTATTATCTTGTGAACACTGTACTTTGTTAAATGTTTTCATGATTGCCTGGATTTTAATTAGCCAGTGTTGAAATATTACACCGGTTTATCTTTTACAACTTCCATCAGTAGAAGCTCTGTAGGTATACCTGGAAAAGAATGTTTATATACAATGAAGTGCTTTCTTCTCTACAGGTGCCATATTTAAAGTAATAGAGCTCAAGTCTGGCAAACACACATTCTTTAAATATTTTTTTCAGTTTACATAGACTTTATTAGATATATTTAATATGCTTCAAAATGTAATTTAGTACTGATATCATCATTTTTTCCAGAATCTATTTAGGTCTGCACTGTCAGTATGCAATACTTGATATGTCCTATTCTATCTGCTTCTCTCCTGATATGTATCTATTCCTGATACTAGCTGCTGTATATTTTTTGCAGTTGGAGTTTGCAGACCAAAATTTTGGTGGATGGAAGATATTTCTGGTCTTCCTTTTGCTAATAAGGAAAGACTTAGTGATGAACCAAGTACAGCATATGAGGCCAGAATCCTTACTTTTGCTCCTCTGTGTATTCATTCATTTATTTCTGAGCTCGTTCCCTTTGCTTGAAATAAAATTGCCGCTGACATTATTTCTCAGCTGCCTTCTATGAAGACACACACTGACTCCAGACTTGGAATGTGTCACCTTTGCTAAAGCGGAGTCCATCCTGAAATCAGTCTCAGTGACAAAAGCAGAGTTCTGTCTGCGAGTTTCATTTTCTAGTGAACAAAACTTAAAAAGAGAGTGGCTGAAAACTTGTCATTGTAGAGCAAAGTTTGGTTCCAGAAAGAACAGAATTATTCCTCAGTTTTAATTCCATCTGGAATTTTCAGCAGAAAAGTAACTATTCCTCTTACTTAAGTGAACAATATCTCCCAGGATAGATTCTGCCATCCCTTTTTAGGGATTGCAATTTTTATAGGCTTGGAATAGGTAATTTTTCCTTTCATTTGTACCCAGCAGAGCAGAAAATGCTGTAAAGCCATTGAATTAATAGGTTATATAACAGCCTTTGTGTGCTTTTTAAACTCTGTTCTCATCCATGGTCACTGAGCATTACCCACTTTCTGATTTCTATACACCCATGGGATATACACTTTAACCCAAGAGCTTGTAACAGAGAATCCTTAACTGGTAAGATTCATGATACTTTTACAGAAACGAAAGAAAATAAAACAATTGTGGGTATTGAGGCAATTTTGTGTTTTATTAGAAGGGAAAAATGAAATAGTTTTTGATTCCGAATGTGCCAGGAAACTGAGGCTAGTTAAAATGTAATGTGCTTTTGTTAGGTTTGGGTTTTTTTACTTTTGAGGGAGATAGACAGGAGGCTTTGCCAGTTCTGGTACTTGGGGTATTAGATTTAAAAGCTCTGTGCTCATCTCCATTCCTATGAAGAATGGAAACCAGGTATTTCTTGGTTTCCTTTACTTCAGTTCCCAGATTCTTATCTTCCCTGATTATGTCTGGGAATGCTGTTTTGTTAGATGTGTGTTATTTACTTGTTATGTTGAAGGAGAAATATACTGTTTATATTACAGTTGTCTCTCAATTACATATGTCATCAAAATATCCTAGTTTTGGGCCAAAACTCTGCTCTATTAGAAAAGGTGGCAGCAACCAGCATTGTCTTGAAAAACAGAGTATGTTAGCAGCAGGATACTAGTAGTGAGATGACAATGGGGGAATACACGTGTACAATAAAGTGTTTATGGTTAACAACTCAGGCTGCCTTCTCATTTACGCTGCCTTAAGGCAAGACTGACTGGCTGCTCAGTTAACAAGCTGAAGAATATCTACCAGAGCCTGGGGCAATTGGCTTGTTGGAGAGATTATCTGAAGGACAAAAGGGTGAATGGGTGACAGGACATTTGGAGAAATGTGCCACTTGCAATTATTTGCAGAGAAGTATCAGTGCAAACAATACTTTACCAATAGTAGAATGGACTTCTATAATACACTCAAATTCGGGTGAGAGAATTTTGGAATAAATGTATGTAGATAGTTGAGACTCTCTTCAGATTCCAGTGCTTAAATAGACTATAGTGTTAAATGTCATGGACAGCATCTGCAATTGTACAGATTTGGTGTGGCTTGAAACCTCTCGAACACGTTGTCCATATGACAGCATGTCTTTTTCAAAGTTTAAGGAATTAAATGGTGATAGTCCACCCTTTGTTTTAGTTACTACATTTTAACTGGGTTCCTACTAGTACGCTACAGCAGTGGGCAAAATTCTCAGTTGAGACCTGATTGTTTTAAAAGTCCTCTGTGATGTGAATTGCACAGTTATGATGCACTCCATTTTTCACAAGGCATTACACATATGCTGAAACTGTCACTGGAAACCATTGCTACATGCTGATGCCTCCTTGTTCTCCCTCATCCTTTTCTCCTCCTGAGTGATATGAATTGGTTCATTTGTTTCGGTATTTGTTTCTAAAAAAGCTTGTTTTCTGGTATCTCAACTTGTATATGCCGTCACAGTGCAGAAAAGAATAAGAGCTATCGTATATATCTGTACTTGATCTTTTTATTTTCTAAAACAGAAGGAGTAGTCACAGTAAAGAAACATAAATGCTAGAAATAAATTAGTTTAGAGTCTGAATAATATCTGTTCCCTTTCCATGTGTGTTTCCTACAGAAACATACAGATATTTTAAAAGGGCATCTATATCACTGCCTTTATATCACAATCTGACAACTAATTCTATGGCTGGGATTGTTCTGGATTATTTTTTTTTGCCCAAATGTCACTTTAAAACATGGAGAGTTTCCTTACAAAGGTATAAGGTTCATTGCTTTCCATGTAAAAATTTCTCTTACCACTTCTCCTCACACAGATTGTTAAACAATCCTAGAAAAGCATTGTTTAGAGACATTCTTGAGGAGGAGAAAAAAAACCCCCAACATTAAAACAAGTAAACTTCAAACCCTGCCTCTTGCAGAGCCTTTAGTGGGTGGAATTGATAGGAACTGTTGAAATCTACTGGAAGATAAATCATTTATACTTTCTGTAGCAAAAGGAATCAGATGCTGTGGGATGAACAGCATTGCACAATTCCATGTAGGTGCCTGTAGATAACGCAAAAGAGGGATTATCTAGAGGTGTAGGGGTTACTGGTTTGAAAATATTTGCATTATAAGGCTTCTATTCCATTTTCTAGAACTTTCTACAAGGATCGTGAAATATAAAGTATTCAACTACCTTGCTGCTTACAAACACATCTTTTTGAGTCTTCTGACAGCAAAATGAGAAAAAAGCAAAAGAAACTTACTTGGGAGGAGAGAAAAGCTGCAGAATCATGGTTGAGTAGGCATCAGTGATAAATCAGCTTTTGGGAGCCAAGAAGAAGAGGCAGACTTGGATACTATGTGAATAATTTTATCCTAATAGGCTAAAGGTCAGATGCTGTATATGGCAGTAATTAAAATATTATAGTACAATTCTGAGAAGGCAATCTGTTTTTCTAATCAATAAACAGTGTCAAACAGATGAAGAACTGCAAGTTACAATTCCCCGATCACATGTATGGGGCTATTACATTGCAACTGCATAGTTAATCAATTGACTAACATCTGCAAAATGTCTCTTCTGTTAGATATTGGGAGATTTTTCTCTGTTGGATGAATTCCGGAAGAAGACTGAATGCTGCTAAGCTTCAGCAAGGCTTTGAAAAGTGCTAATACAATTTCTGTTTCTACTGATTGGAAATTGGACTTGAACAAGTGGCTGACTTTGTGTCATTTTCTCCAGGCCAGTGTTGCGTGGGAAGGGATCTGGATTTTTTTTTCTAGATGAGGCAAACACCAATCTCGTGTGAAAGAGGAAAAAGAAAATCATATTCTTCAAATGACTTGGTTGCCTTTTTTTTTTTTCATCAGGGGTGTGGCCAAGCAAAAATATCAGTCATGTCACTGGATGTTACTTGGGAAGAAAACATTGTGGATCAGCACACAATGTATTTTTAAAATACATTGTATTTTGACAATGTATTTTTAAAACACATTGTCAAAGGTATTCACCTCCTAGCATATTCCCTTAACAAACTGGAGGAAAATCCTTCATAGATTCACTAATTAATATATTTACATCATAGTTGCTGAATTGTTCAAATAGGCATTTATTTTCTCAGGTTGAATTATCTAAAGTCAATCGAGATATTTCATGGTAAAAAGTCGTTTCTTGTGTTATGGCTGCTGGCTGGCAGAAAGCCAATTAGAGTCAAAGAACATGAAAATTGGATAGAGATATATGTTAAGGATGTTAGTAGCTCTGCTTCCCACCAAAAGCAGAACACAATGGATCTTAAGTACATGCAGGAAAAGATCACGGACAAAGCATCTGAGAAATCAGCAAGGAATTGCATTAGGAATTAAAAACAAAAAAGAGAAAAATCACTATTTACACACAAAAAAAGTTTTAGCTGCCTATGAATATTGTATGGGCAGATGAACTAAGGCCTTAAGGGGATGGGTACTGCTGTAATAAAGTAGGCGTTTTGGAGCATGAGAAATGCTAGAAAACTAATGGCATCCTGTGACAGCGGGATCACAAATTGTCTTGAGCGAAAGGTGCTTTCTGCAGGGCCACTAGGCTGGTTTTCAGAAATGGAAAACACCATTCAGTTTCCTCTCTGCAGAAGTTAAAATTTTAGGCTTTAAGAAAGTAAATTTATTCACAGACTACTAGTGTTGATCTTCAGATTGAGAGAAGGTGGTGGAGGAGATGGTGTGGATAGAAAATGGTGGATATCAGGCAGGCAGGAAAATCTAACCTGCTCCTTACAATCAGTCACCTTGTGTATGTTCATCCCCTACACTAGACAAATGAAGCAATTGACAAAGGTGGAAGCTCCAGCAAACTTTATGTCCCTTTCAGCCATTGCTTCCTTGAGTGCTTTCCTCTGCAGCCAAAGCAAGGAGGGGCTGTGCTGCACAGTGGTCTGTGCCTCTGCTATGGCTTCTAGACATGAGTAGTAGTGGTCACAGTGAATTAAATTAGGATGGCAATGCTGGCAGAGGGATGCCAAGGTGGAGAAGTTAGGACCTGTTGAGCTAGGACCACTGGTGGGACACTGGCCTGGCTCCAGGGTGCTCAGGCCTGGCTACCCCCCTCCCTGGCTGGGGTGGTAGGACCAGCCTGGGGAGCTGCTGGCCCCCATGGTGGCCCAGGACACTGTTAAGGAGAGTGGCCAGGGAGACTGGGATGTGTCAGCACAAGGAAGAGCCATGGGAGAGAGACAAAGCAGGTGTGGGAGCTCCCTGAGGAGCAATGCAGCCACTGGATCCATAGAAATTGCTATGGGGAGATCCAGGGCCCACGCTGCCAACTCCAACATTTTGTATTCAATCTGATGGCTTAATTTGCTATGTAAATATTGAGATCAGTGGGTTTCTTTAAGGTTCTTGGTGGACAGCCATCCTCTGCTACTAGAGACAAAAGATGCACTGACTCCCAGCTCATTTGCATCAGTGGGGCTTAACCCTTTGCAGAGCAAACATCCAGTCTCTTCCATTGCTCCTCAATACCTGTTCTGGCAATACCAGTAATTGCTTTTAGTGACTGTTGACTTTACACAGAGGAAATATCTCAACAGAAAATATCCCCTGACTGAAATGTAGAGCCTTGGGAAATAGGTTTTATAGCTAAATTAGAACAAAGGGCTTTTTAGATCTTTTTGCAGTTAAGCAGCATATTGTCTTTGTACTCTAGTATTTTTGATTTCATATAGACTCATGAAAACATCTTGTGCTCAGGTTTTAATTAAATTAACCAATATATCATATTTATACATATTTAACCAGCCTAACAGCTAAACTAAACATGGTACAGTACCACTATAACTCCAGAGAGGATTGTCTCATGGTTGGCATTAAAAGCCCTTTCTTATCTGGCTATGCTGGAAGGAGGTGCAATACATGCAGTTCAGATAACTGTGATGTGAATAAACTTGAAAAGTCAAACCATGAATACAGCATGGTGTCTGAGTTAATATTTGTTTTCAAAAAGTGGATGCCTCTTCAAAGTTGGTGGCCTTTTTTGAACTGCCTTTTATAGATCATCTGAACAGCATTTATCCTGCCCTATATGCTAGGACAGAATAGGGCGAATTTTGTAGTTGACAATCCTACCAAAACTGTCCCCGTGACTTTCTGCTTCATCATCTTCTGGCATTTGTGACACTTCAAAAGATGAAGACAAAATGAAAAAACAAACCGAAGGCTGATTGTACTGGCACAGAATATAGAGATGGGAGCTCATTCCCTCAAACTTTCTTTGCTACTTAGGAAAATCATCTAGGTCTGATTCTCAAAAGAATTGAAAGCCTGAGCCCCTGTGACATTAGTAATCAATGATCTTTATTTCTCCTAGGTACTTTCAGACTTGGACTTTAGTCTCTTGTTGTCTTTGTTCCTCACCTTATCTTACTGGGTTGTTGTTAAATGCTCACAGGACCCTGAGGCACTATGACAGTCAGGGAAAAAATGCTAACGGTACAGGAAAACTAGACCTCACTTACCATCTGCTGTCCTGTCATTAATTGCACATGGAAGAACTTCATGTTCATTTTTTTGGGAATCTTCTGCATATAGTGCTTATTGTATGGGCATTGTCTGCTTATCAGAGTTTTACATTTCAGAGAGCAGTATACTGTATACTTTTAAACTGATTGTAGAATAACTTGATTTCCATCAAGCTATGTTTATATTAGGATTTAAATAATTTATGAAAGCTTAAAATCTGATACATTCCTACAGGCATTCACAAAGGAAAAAAAAATGATACTGGTCTTTTAAGAATCAATCGGATGCACCTCAAAATGAATGAAATCTCATCTCCGGTACTCCTCAAGTCATTATAAAAACGGATACTAGGGAGATGCATGATTGCTGGAAATTGCCTTAATATAATGAAATCTTGTTTTGAATTTTTTTAATGTGAGAAAAGGCATGTTTTTCTTTTTTTCTCTGAAAGGCTGTGTATCAACTTAAAGCAATGTTGCAAGATCTGGATACTTTTTCTTTGGAATACAGTGTGTGTACCAGTTAATCAAAGATGTCTTCAAGAAGCAAAGTAAAGTCTGTCAGAGGCAATATTTATGAATGGACTTTCACTCTGCTGTAATTGAAATTAATGTTGAGTCATCCTTTTCAGTAACTTCACAAGCAGACAAATTGGAGATGACAGAGGGATAAAAGGTCTGATTGTAGGCTCTCCAAGGGATAGCTCAAAATCTGGACAGTGTTATATATCACTTCCTGAAACAAAGATCTAGAGATACTCCTGGAAGTAGCAAAAGCACATCTTCATTTTTATCAGGAACTGCTATTTGCAGAGAGTGAGACAAAGAGAACAGGACAAGTTAAGGATACTTACTTTGAGGTTAAAGTGTGCTTCCCATTAAAGTGTAGAGTAGCTGTATTATCTTCATATAAAAGATTAAAGCTGTGGTTGAGTGTTTTCTGCGATATGTTTTATATTGCATTCTCTACATTTTATGGTTATGTTGAATTACTAATTCACAGTATTTAGTCATATTTTGTGAGACACATTTGCATTAGATCTCAGCAAAACATCTGTGCTCCGTTGGGACAAAATAGATCACAAAGGATTAGGAATGGAACATAAAACATTTTGGCCATGGAAATAATTCAAAGAAGAGAATGATGCACTTTAATCTGTTTAAAATCTTCGAATCCTGTGAACATGCATTCAGAACTGAATTTTGGACATATTAGTCTAAATTAATAATCTGAAGACATTGTGACAGCTTTCTGCTCTAGATTGTTCAGAATGAAGAATTATAAATAAATAATAAAAAAGTAGAGTCTTAAAACAAGCAAAGGAAAAAATGAGATAACCACCCAAAACTTAACTATAAAGATCCTTAGGGTTTTTTTGATCCAGTAGAAATGATAGACATCTTGGTCTGTTGAAACTTATCTCTGGTTAACAATATAAACTCACTAACTTTAAGTGGCTGAAAACTGGTTTCCATTAAGAAGTAACAATAGTGTTTTCTAATCTCTGAGGTATGTAGTAAACCGAAAATTTCTATTTATTAAGGCATTGGTATGAAGCATACTGGTAAATAGACTGTACTCAAATAAATGTAATAATTCTGAAAGATCTTGAAGCTCAACTTTGTTTTCAATTCCTGTAGCTTTTCTGATTTAAACTTTGTTTCCTCTGTTTAATTCTGGGGTTCATGGTCACATATCACCTCCAATGCTAACTGTACACTACCTGTTATCCTGTAACTGTCCAATTATCTTTAGAATGCTTTTTGATTAATCATCCTCTATCCACTTTTTTTTGGTATACCCTAACATTCTTGGAAGGGCACTGCTTCTTTTTTAAACTCACATGTCTCTACCTTATGACCTTACTGGGTAATGTCTTCCCCTAACAGAACCATCTGGATCTTCCCAGGTTGCAAATGAATGTCTGTTCCTCTATTACCTGGATCTTTTCTGCAGTTTCTTTGAAACTTAGCAGTAGGCAGGTATTTTGTATAGGTAAAGTTTATGTCTGTGTTGGGAGGTGCTATATGTAAGCTTAATAGCATTGTTAGCATGTTTTATAACTCTGGTAAAGAGCCTGCCATCAGATGCTATGTAGTTTGGGCAGAATGAATGGAACTATCTTATCATATGTGAGTAGTCTGACTATCATTGTATTTTCTTTTTCTATTTTTCCCTCACCTCTAAGCTAAATTGAATCAAAATATGTAATTTGTAGTTTTTTGCAGGTTTGTCTTTTCCCTATAGAAACTCAGGTTCTTAAACTAGCACACGCAAAGCAACAAGACAGAACATTATACTTTACAAAGCAGAATATATATATATATTGTCATGTCTCTGATAATTATTTATACATATGATTATTTAAAAAACATACTTCTCCCTGTAAATTCCTCAAAGAGAATATTTTTTTTTAAAAAAAGAATAATATATACAGAAAAATAGATATGAATAATATATCTGCTTTTTCTGTGCCTTATGTTATCAAATAGCTTGCAAATTTAAGTTCTATTGAATAGGTGAATTAGGAAGCATGAATTCAAGCATTGGTAAGAGTTGTATCAACCAAAGGGGTAAAAACCTTGCTTATTAGTTATTAACTGTGGAATAGACACTGGACACACAGACTAATTTCTAGGCAAACTAGACAATTGCATGTGCACTTATTTCTGTCACTGGGTAATTTTCTTTTGAAATTATATTACTAATTTCTCATAGCATTGTTTTCATTAGCATTGTAGGCATCCTCTAAAGGATGTAACCAGTACATCAATTTGCTAAAATTTTTGGGCCTGTTTGATTATAAGAGACCTAATATTTTATGATGTGAGTCAGGACCATAAATGAATAATAATATTTTTCATCTTCAGTGAGTAATGTAAACTCCAAGCAACCTGTCTGGAGAGTAGGTTTTGAAGTAATATTTTAATTTTTTGGGGGGGGGGGAAGCTGTGAGGGATGTGTGGTAATTTAGATATTGTTTTCTTCAAAGCTCATGTAAATATGCATTTCTAGTGAGATGCAAGTTTTGATCTTTTATGTCTAGAAAATGTATAAATTGATACTTTAAATACATAGGAAGATTATCACATGCTGCCTCAATAGGTGAGTATAAATATATCAGTCATCGCAGATATATATTTGAACATATGTTTATTAGTTAAGAATAAGGTTTTATACATTTGCCTGTGTTGTCATTGGCTATGGCTGTGTATATTTCTGTATCCCGGGAGCTGCCTCACAACCCTTGCTTTGGTTGGGCTGCATCATAATTCGATATTTGCTAAGTGTTTGGCTGTGCATGATGGAATAGTTATCTGTGATTCTCCCTTGGGGACTCAGACTGTCAATGCAAAGCCAAAAGCACTCCAGAAGCAGAGGATGTGTGAGCCTCAGTTGAGAGCATAATTAGAAACCATTTTATCGGGTGGGAAGTGTCCCAAGAAACAGTAGTAAACTTTAAATATAAACCTGATTGCGGAGCTTTGTATTTGACTTCAGCATTTTCTGAACCCCAGACCAAGACTCACATTATAAGAGATATGATTTTGAACAAAAATAAATGTGAACACTTCTTTTCCCTGTTTTACTTCCACGTGAATGCAACTCAATTCTAGGAATAAGCCATGAACAATTATTTTCCAGAAAGGAAAAAACCAACAAAAACCAGTGAAGTTATGCAGGACTTGCTATTTAAGTCCAAAGCTGTCTTTGGGGGATAATGTTTATTGTGAGGCACTTAGTTTAATAAGCTGCATACCAAACCTGCCTGTGTGCTGTGCTGTCCATAATAGCTGCTTTGCCGTGTTCCATACAGACACTAATCCCAGGACAAGTACTATATGACTTACTCAGATGTACAGATTACATAGCTGTACTATGAATGCAGAAGCTCTCTATATTAGAGGCATATGTCAGTTCTTATTTCCATATTTTATCAGAGCTGCAGATGCAGTTCTTTCCATCTGAAAATGTTTTGTTGCAGATTTTCACAGCATGTATTCTTGGGGCAGCTGAAGTCTGGGATCTGTACCAAGTATTAGCCAGGCTGATGCTGCCTTATCTCAAGTCATGGATCTGTTCCCATCTGAATTGAGTAAAAGGGAGCACGACTGACATGAAAACTGCATTACTAGCTGGGCACGATTAGCTACCTTGGTGGCCATAAAATCTCACATCTCATGAAAAGGATAAGCAAAGGAGAATTACAGCCTTTCAAAAAATGTTGGTAATACCTATAAACATCTACTTTAATAAGAACATAGTCCTGTTATTAATCAAAACATTAAATAATAGAATGGTTCTAGCAGAACCGAGGGCTACAATTTTACTCCTCAGTAAGCCCACCTTCATAAGCATTGATTCAGAAATTTCCTTTTTTGCTGTTACCAAATAGTCTGTATGGCTGGCTGTATGAATTGCCATAAAGCTGGACAGATGTAAACTTAAAAGAGCGTTTTCTAATGGTATCTGGTATAACTGTGGCCTTCTGCTAAACAGTGTTTTTTCCTGTTACCCATTCCTTTTGTCCCCTTTGTGTCAGATTTAGTGACTGTACATCCATGATGTGACTTAATTTTGCCACTGAGTGGAGTCCAGCTGGACCACTGTGTTGAAATGCCTTTTGTTGAGTCTGAGTGTACTCCTCCAGTCTTCATCACAGACTCTAAAGCTGAAACAGTTAAGTCTAGCTTCAAGGAGACCTTCTAGTGAGAGAAAACTGTTCTTTCATCTTTATTTTTTTGCTGGGATAGAATCTTGTAGATCAGCTTTCAGTTGAACAAATTCACCTTCTGGCTACTTGATTGTTAAACCTGATGCAAAAGAAGCAGCAGAAGCATGTGGTCAAAGAAAAAGGAGGCCAGCCTCTTTCTGCAGTGGTCTGCAGGTTCCCCAGATTCTCAGATTGAGCTTAACAGGAAAGCTTGACATCAGATGTATGAATTTGGGATGCTCTAGCTAACTAGATTTCTATTTTATTTGGATGTAGGAATTTCTTGGTAAACTGTTTCATAGAATTGTTGCTGTTTCTAGAGTCAGAGCAGATGATGATGATAGCTTTGGATGCCATTTATCTGAACCCTAAGAAACAACCTTTTTAGATCTTTCACTGAAAAGAATTTGCACTTCTCATAACTCCTACTTTAACCAAATTGATCTCCTCTGAAATGAAGGAATGGGAGAAGAACATGCAGAATTTTGCAGCAAAATCAGTTAGATGATGGACAAGTGGAACCTAGTTGTATCTGATTGGAGTGTTGTTTTCCCAGGGAAAGATTGGAGATTGCTAGTGTCTTAAGGTTTTTTTCCCTTTTTTTGTCATATTCTATGTTCTAGATTTATGTAGGGTTTTGTTGTTAAAAATGTAGATGATAAGGGATTAACGTTTGGTTCCCTGCTATGTTATAATTACCTATTTGCTATATAATCATGGATATGAGATCCTGTTGCCTCTGTTCATAACTTGAAAACTAGTGATTTTTTTTTCTGTAGCTCAGAAATTGCCATACTGAATACAACAAAATTGTAAGGATGTTTGTGAAGTGACATATATGGTTTATAATACATAAAATGGGACTTAGGTTTTTGTTATAGTAGAAACTATTAGGAGAAAGGTTTACATACTCAGTCTTTATTGTCTTTTCATGAGATTATGGTAATTCAGGGCAGATTCATAGATTGTGTATGAATTTTAATTGTATAACAAAACTACTTTCTGTTATTAAGTAATTTGGATTTACATGAGTGGTTTTTACCTATTTTCTTGTGGTTCTCTGTCCTACATATTTAGGTTTCTTATTTCTCGCATGTTTACTGACTGGTTGTGTTTGTACTTCTCCATTGCCTTAGGCACTATGTGTTCACCTGTAAAGTGCGAAGTAGGTGTAAACATTCCTACTTAGATGTGAGGACCTATGGTCTGCTTGGCAAAAATGCAAAGGACTGTACCAGCGCTCAAAACCTACTGTTGTCCAGCGTTCAGAAGTGATATCATACCTCACCTTGTGTTGCATGGAAAAGGGGAAGTTTTTGCAGTAGTATGTCACTGTTTCTGCGTAGCCATGGGGATTTGCTTTAGCTTTAACTGAAAGAATGAAAGAAATAAAAGCCCATTTCAAGGAACTGTAGGCATTTGAGGTCCTCATTGAAATCTGCCACTTCTCACTGAGCCAATTGACAACCAGGAACAAATGACAAGGAAATTAATTGCCATACTGTCTATCACTGTGGGCTTTGCCAGAAGTTATTTGTTTCTTAACTGTGTAATAATTTATAAAGGGTAATTAACCTGCATTGGAGAACTCTGCAGATGTGCCGCATTATAGTTCACACTAAAGATGATTTACTCCATTTGTTATACTGGAGCGCTGTGATACAGTACTCAAGTCATTGCTTCAACATATGTTATGTGGTGAGGTATAATTACAATATGTAATTCCTAGAAGCATCTGTGCAATTATATACTGAAATAAGGTCCAGTCTCATCCCCAACTTTTACTAAATTCAACTTTTGGCATTGCAAGGGTTGAGAATCAGGCTCTCAGCAATCCAGCGATGATCTAAGAATCACTCTCAAGTCCTAGTACCCTTCAGCCCGTTGGCTACTGTCTGCTTTCGTGTGGGGTTTTAGCTTTGCTGAAAGTTGTCCAGTGACATTATGTGTGGTTGTGGTTGTGCACGATGTAGTTGATGAAGAGACTTGCTTGTTGTATGTGCTCACTAGCCGTAAAACTCTGCAGCTGATCAATTTTCTCCTCAGACTGCAGAGACAGGAAATAGTTGCATATGGCTTTATGGAATAATATGAAAACGAGACCCTCAAGTTAAAAGAACAAAGTCCAAAACACCCACAAAACTCTTAAAGAGAAATAGCAGTATTAGGCTCAGGTCAAAAAAAATTAGATGATAATTTATTTGGTGAGATCTTCTAAAGTGTGTGGTGGTGATATTGTTTGCTGCCTAGCAACAAGGCCAGCTTTAAGAGTAGCATAGTACATGCCTGCCTAATCTATCAGGAATAACTCTAGAGAAAAAGAAATAATTATAGTCCTTAGTAATAAATTTTTAATGGTATTAATTATTGTAATAAATTACTTTCTGTTAAAATTGGTACATTGACAAATGACGATTCCTATACAGGGGGAGTAGTAAAAAGTTTACCTTATTTTTATGAAAGCAAGAAAAATTGCCTGAAAGCATGCAATTCCCATACTGAGTAGGATTAATACTGCCCTAACATTGTGTGAATAAACATGGATGCATCATCTAGAATTCTTGAAGATCTAGTCTAGTACTTCAGTACTTTTTCTACATGGGTGTAGGGTTATTGTTGCAGTTGAAAAACTTACATGTCCCTGGATATTCAGGTTAGAAGATCCAAAACTGAAATATTGCTTGGACTTACAGATTCACTTACTGCTTATCATCCTGGTGTTTTTTTCATGTCATTAGAGGCAGGAGAAGGATTTTACTTAGTGCATTAGTAATTCCCTGTGTGCAGTTCCATATTTCAGTTCCTGGAATTTCTTCTCTCACAACAGAAGTGTTCGTATTTCTGAGTTTTAAAGCAGCAGCTACATATATCAGATGAAGCTAAATACCGGGATTTGTGTTATTAAATCCTGTGGTATCTTCTACAATTTTTCTCATGGGTCAGTTCTACATAACTGTAGAGCTTTTATAGCAGGCTTATAATTTTGTCAGCTAAGCATAAATTATGGGTGGCTCACTGTAGGTGTTCACATTCAACTATTTTAACATGTGTTCTTTGGGCTGTGCTGTACAGAAAAGAGCTGCCATTTATTCCAGTGCAAATGCTTTCTTTTAGTTTTTAAACATGTAAATACAATAGCGGGGAAACCTATAAACTGCATGTCTTATTTCCACCCATTTTTTCAGTAGAAAATTTAATACTGCAGTATTGCTGCAAGTAGACAGAAGGCTTTTCCTGATAACAGATGGGGAGGATCTTGACCTATCCTTTGTCAAATATCATGTGAGTCAGGCTACCTGATTGCCATCAGGCTGCATGCCTGGGTGGGCGCCAGGATGGTCAGGTAGGGTATAACAATAGCCATTTATCACGCCGAGCCTGTCTCTCCCCTCTGCCAGTAAGATAAAATGATCTAATATAATCAACTCTACAGGGCGACACAAGGTTTGCTGGTGTTTTGTTTTTGGAGGAGAACCTTGTAAAAACAAACACATGCATCTACAAACAGGCCAGGAAACTTCCCACAGCATTTCCCATGCAGCTACTGATAGCAGTCATGCTCATTGACTGAATTGCTTTGTGGCTCTTCTGTGGCTTCTTTGCCTCTGTAGGTAGAGGTGGGGGGGGGGGGAGGGGGGGGGAGGGGGGGGCGGAAGGTAGGGGTGCTTTTTGTTTGCTTATTGTTGTATTTCTGCTGCAACAGATAATGATGTGGCAATGAGAATGCCATATGGCTTCTGCTATCGATGGTAACAGAAACAGGGCAGGTAACAGGAAAACTATGAAAGATAATAAGGGTCTAGACTAATCCTAGCAAAGATTTCTGGTTGGATTAAATAGATTCTGGATACTTTTCTCTGGTGTTTCTGGCAAATATTTCATTATTGTATTATCTGCCTTTTATGTTTACTTTGCATGTGCTTGATTTTGTTTTCTAAAGGTTTTTGTCAAAGAACTGCATTGAACTCATGGGAACTTGTAGCACCCATGTTCAGTATGTGTGTGCAAAGACCCGTGTCCAGTCAGTTTAACAGGAACCTGCACCTCTTAGCTGAAATGAGGCAGATTAATGGAACCACACCTTATCTCAGGAGTTGGAGTTTGATGTGCAGAAGCCCTGAATGGTCCTGCAGGCCTTATCCTACTATGTGATCACGATTCTGAGAGTGGTTTTTTTTTAGAGACACTAAGCAAAAAGCTGCCATGAAGGATTCATAATCCATGCAGACAGTCAAAGGAAAGAAAGAATTGTCTTCCATGTTTTACATACTGTGAACACAGGACTGTCTGAACTGAATACACAGGTTTAGTGTATTCAGCAGCAGTGGTTTAAGACGTTACCCTCCCCAGCTGGTTGCCATATGAGTGGATACCAGCCTGGATGGCAAAATGGGATTTTCTGCCTTGAGTGATGGAACATAAAAATATCTTGTCTAAGGACTTCTTATTAACTGTATATGGAAATGAGAACAATGAAAGAGCTCTGTCTGCCCATATTTTTATTAGTAGGACACATATGAACTCTACTTAATTTTTTTTCCCAATTCAATTTTTTTTTTATTTTATATCCCATTTCATCTTCATATTGACAAACATACTGTCAAAATAAAACAGAACTAAATGTGGTTCATTGAAGATGGATCACAGAAGATTGTACATTGTACTGTAGCTTTTTACTAAAAATAGAAACATTAAGAAAGCAAATAGAACATTTCTAGTATATATGCTGGCTGTGTATGTCAGCATAGTTTTGTTGGTTTCTGTGGAGCTTTGGCCATTTAGGCCATCCAAGAAGTGGATGTAAATCTTTACATCTTTTTTTCTTTCATTTTGAAAACGAGTGGAAAACACATGGTAGAGATTCAAACAACCAAATGTTTACTGTGTCTAAATTTAATTTCTAAGGCTTTGACTGCAATTCTTATCTCTTTGTAATGTTTTAATAAGTTCAAGGATTTTAAGGCCACTGGGTACCACTGCGATAATCTGTTATAATTTTCCACCTAACAGCTGCCAGATAACTTTATCTATATCAAGTCCATAATTTCTAATTTTGTTCAGCTCTAGGCTTGTTCCTGTTGAAATGAAAGAAAAAAATTGCCCTTGATTCGAGAACATCATCTGGATGAGGGTTTATAGATGTGCGCTTTACTTTCATTCTGTAGAGCAATAAAAGTACTGAATACATCTGGGAATGCTTCATGCTTCTTTTGGTTTTGTTAGCCAGTTCTATTATGCTTTAATATCCAGGTTCTATTTGTATCAAAACCTAAAATTAAGATGTTTTCTATATTTTTGGTGGTGTGTTTATGAGAAATCATCCAAGTATGCAGGAAGTTGAAAATTTTGGGTGGGAGGTGGGGGGGAGAAGTATTTACAGTATACTTAGCCAAGTATACTGTAAATAACCTTTCCTTATATGTAGAAAAGAATAATTTGGGGCCTTCCATCCTTGCCAGTAAAACGTGTTAATAAAATATTTTCTACACTGACATTAAAGGGTTTAAAATGCAAGGTGTAATGAAAATTAGTAAGATATTTATTTCAAATATTTAATCAAAACTTGAATATTTTATACCCTTTTAATTTTCAAGTATTTAAAATTAAGTAAATTTGACCTTAAAACAATGCTTCTGGTTTTAATTTTGAAAATCCTGCAGCAGAATTTCGATATGGTCCCCTTTTTTCTTCTCTTTTTTGAATAAAAATAATTTACCAAAGTGGATGCATATTTGAAAAATGCTGGTCAAAAATTGATTTTTTTTTTTTATAATTTTTTTTCCACCAATGAAAAATCCATCTGCATTTGTTACTTCAAAAAAACTTCTAATGATATTTCTTTACATCCTGTAATCAACATTACAATGTATATTTAATACAGACATGACCCTAAATATACTTATGTCTAATTCAGAATTATTAAATCTGGATTATGTTTTTAACTTATTTTTTAATTTGATGTCTTTCAGGATTTTTAGGCTTTAGTTCAGATGTGTTGCTTTTTGAACTGAGAGTACACTTGATCATGTGCTTTTCACTAGAGCTGCAGATAGATTTCTTCTCTAGGGTGTTGATAATATGAGTGCTCTTTAACCCATTTCTGTTGAGCTGGGCTTGGTTGACTTAGAGAGCACAAAAGCATTGATTTGTTTACATTTTCTCAGGTGCAAAAGGAAAAATCCCACTTTCCTGTGTCCCAGCGTCTTTTACTGCTGTCAGTCTGCAGTTCATACCCCTCTAGAGCCGTTTATTTTCAACACTATTTTGTTGGCTTTACAGCCCTTTGCAAACGCAGAAATAGCTCTATTGGTGCAGGTGAGGTTAGTAGAGAGATTATAGGTGAGGTTTGGCCAACAGGGAAGCAGTGCTGCCACTTGCCCCATCGAGGGCATCTGAGCTGGCATGGGAAGTGGTGGCACCAAGGTGAGCCCTACAGCCTGCCAGCATCTCCCCACTGCCTCACGGAAAGACTGGTGCATTTTAACAAGTGTGGGTAGACTGTATTTTCCACTGATTGTGGAAATCAGTATTCCACAGTATTGTGCAGGTGCTGATAAATAATACAGTACAACTGACTTGGGTAATTGTATTAATGAAAGCTGGAGTACAGCTGTTTCACCAATTGAGTTTGTTCTCAGCAGTGCATGTTGTAAGAGTTCAATTGGACCATATGGAAAGCTGTAATGCCACTGGAAAATTTTGTAGGAATTCCTGTTGTACAAAATCCTCATTTATGCTATGTCAACGTTATCACGTGCTCAGTACTTCCCTTACTATCAATTATCAAACCTATTAAATACTTACTGTCACAGTTACAAAGGCGGAGTTATGTATTGTAATATTATTTTAAATAACAAATGTTATTTATTCAAAGATTTTTAGATGTGCTGCTTATGTTTTTATTCACTTTCTGCATTACTAAAACAACATTAGAGCTGCATATTGTAGAAGACAAAGCAATTTTGGCAAAAATTTTCTGTTAGATAATCTGTTTATATGGGACTTGTTATCCTAAGTGGCTCTAATGGCATGCTCTTGACCACGTGGAGATCCAGGGCAGATTGCTCCCGCTGCGAGAAATCCAATGTTCCTCAGTGTCTCCGCAGTAGGATGGTTCTGTCTGGCTGTGATGGGCAGACGGCACCATCATTTTTTTGCTGGTGAGAGCTTATGGAGCTGAATTCAGTCCTATAGGAAGCAAGCGCAACTCCTTCACTGAAGGAGATGGTCGATTTTTGCCTGATAACATCTGGTCTGAATCTGGCCTCTTGTGTGTAATTAAATTTGAGGTAGACATAGAAGAGGCAGTTTAGAGGAAATGTCAGAACTGCCCCTCTAACCTGAATAAGAATGATAAATAAATAAAGGTTTTATTTAATAATTTTTAAAACTGAGGTTTTAGTAAAATGTTTTCTCAAAGCTTTGGAAATATTTGCTGATCTAATTTTTAGCATAATTCTACCAATTTACATCATAGACTCTTTGTTGTAAGGTTGATTTTAGGGAAAAAAAAGTGCTTAGAGATACTTAGGAGGGAGTCCAATTTTATATTTTAAATCTTGTTAGAAGTTGCCAATACAGATGAGCGGTTCAGATTCAGAAGCTGATATACGCTTGAACTTCTGGGCCTATGCCAGATAAATTCTACTTATTCCTGCAAGATTAATATATTCAAATATCCATAACTAGGCTGGGTGCTGACAGTGAGGACTGTCTATAAAACAAAGCCGAGAGAGGCAGAAGAATGTCTGAGTCACAAGATGTTCCACATCCACATCCACTACTGCGTTGCAGTAGGATGGATTCAGCTGGGCAGATGTTGTGGACAGCCCAGCTGTGGGGTGTTTCTTGTGGGCTCCAGAGCGGCAGGGCTTGGACCTACCGAGTGTGTGAGGGTGCAGAGAAGATAGAGTGAGACAAGAAGCAGCAGACACAGATGGCAATGAGGGAAAATCCTGTGAGATGTTAAAAAAAAATAATAAATCACAGCAAAAGTAGCCAGACACACAGTGTCCATTGAGGTGGTAGAGTCTTCATCCACAGAGATGCTCAGAACTCCACCAGATAGGAGCCTTTTCAGTCTAAATTATTTTCTGATTCTGCATTTCAAATAGCTGACTTTCATGACAGTAATTTTTTTTTTCTCTCCTCGTGGTGCTAGCATGGGCACATGGGAAATCTCAGATACCGTACTGCCTGTGTTTGGTGAGCATTGCAAATAGTTTCAAGCAAAAGAGCAATATATAATTATTATATATATAATTATATATATAATAATTATACATATTTA
Organism: Scolopax mira; assembly: GCA_004320125.1. Lineage (NCBI taxonomy): Eukaryota > Metazoa > Chordata > Aves > Charadriiformes > Scolopacidae > Scolopax > Scolopax mira. Next base: position 10,796 of record BJBW01012420.1, on the reverse strand, counting down.
TATAATAAGTATTTAAAGTGGGAGCTTTTTTCAACAAATCAATGCTAAAGACAAGACAAAAAAATCCCAAGTACTCAGTTTGATCAGGATTATTAGCCTTTTGTTTTAGGTAAGCCTTGCATATCTCTCAGACTATTCAGCAGCTGGTGTGAATGGTAGTGCACAAATACATTACATCCAGGATGAGACTGCACATTTTGGGAAACTGAGTATGCCACGCTTCTGGTTTGTGATAAATCACGTTTCATAAAAGTACTGATTGGAAAGAAAAGGAGGAAGAGGTAATGAGAACAGCAGGATGTGAGTGTTTAGGCAATTTTTAAAGTGTGATGCAGCCTGAATTTAATTCATAATGTTCATTCTCACCGTTCCATAAGAAAAATGGATCACAGTTATGATCTGGTTTGAAATGGGCTTCAGTTGATCAGGTGGATATAATGATATAAAACTGAAATAAAGGAAGTGATGACATTCATCAAGAGAAGAAGGAATTGAGTTTATGGGGGATGTAGTCTGCCCTGCAGCTCAGATACTTAATCTTGAAGGGCATTTTTTTAATGTGGTGTGATTGCTAATATGAGTCACAGCAGCATCCATTAGCTTTGTTTGGAAACTGTAAAAGATGCATGAAATTCAAGTCCAGATGCAGAATAGTCAGGAATTTTGATTCCTTCTTCTATTTAAGAAAATAATAAATATATAATAACCTTGGATGTTGGATCAGATTTTACCTCAGTAAATCTGCTGTATTGATTCTGATCCAGCTTCAGAACAAATAAGTGAGCAAACTACGTACATTTTGAGATTGCACTGATTGTGAACATATAGGTTTTTTATGTTTTTAAATGAACCTCATTCAATGAAAGCTCAATCTAGAAATTAAGGGCACACCATTATGAGGTATTCTTGTTTCCTGCTTAATGAGTGACATCTGTGAGGGGGTTAACAAAGCTACTGCTTTCATGGGCAGAACGTGTCCTTGAGACAGAAATGGTTCAAGGAGGAATGATGATTTGCCAGTGTAAGCTTTTGATGATGCAGTGCTTTTAACATAATATCTTTTTGGAGGGTTTTGGCAGAGGATTCTATTGTGGCATCTGACAGCACAGGAGTTCTCTCTGTCCTGCTGGCAAGTGCTGTTTCGCTTACACTTAGTCAAATTAATATCTTCCATTCATACAGTGAGCTGGTTTTCTAGTTCCTCTCTTGAAGTCCTTAATACTAGCACTGTAAACAATAGACAAAACCCAGAATATGTCCCAGGAACAGATTTGAAAACCAAAATAGAGAAAGGTGAAGATAATCTTTCTGATCGCTCAGACTTTCTTCCTCTTCCAATGGTAACTTTCCTCTTGCAGGACATGCATTTTCTTGCTTTCATTCACTAGTGTGGTACTGAGGCCAGCTTTCACAGGACAGTAATTATGTTTGAGTGAAATGTTTACTTGTTCATATGTCATGAAGCCCCTCACTAACATTAATGCAATTTGACTTAAAACATAATTATTATTTTCTTTTATGGCAAAACCACAAGAGATTCCAGTTACCACTTACAAATACCAAAGCACAACAGAGCCTGCAATTTACTTAAGGAATCATTTCCATTATCAATGAATCATCTCTTTTTTTATTAGATGAGAAAGGCAGGGAAGCCAAGTCCCAGGGCACTAGCACATTACAGAAAACTTGTAATAAAGATGTGTACTTTTCCACTGAAGTATTTGGTGAATCTCTTTGCAGAACAGATTACCAAATTATTGAAAGTATCACAGCCAATGAATTCCCACTTTTTCATGATATATTAAGTGATTAAACTTCTCAAATTACATTTAGAGTTGTTCTGACTTTTTCTAAATGAAATTTTAAATTGTGTATTAGTTCAGTCTGGAAAAGCAATAATGGAAAATGTGATCAGAAATGAAGTTGTGTGCACTGCATATCAGATATAAAACCCACTGTAATAATGAAATATTTGGTGTAGGAGAGATATCTGCCATTCCGTCCTCCATAACGAGGCTCCCAGTGACTCCTGTCACAATAGGTGGAACCAAGTTTAAACAAGAGCCACTTATTAAGGAAAACGGTTACTAATCACTAGCCCTTCTTTTCCAGGGAGTACAGCTAGTCTGGTTTCTCTGCAAAGATGGCAAGTAAGTATATGGATTTAAATCTGCTTTTCAGCTGTGAATAAATGTGCTTGCCTAGTGAAAAAACAGTCATTAATAAATTTAGCAGCAACAAGGAATGGAAAAAATCAAAATTTAAAAGCAGAGTTCTATTTGCTTTCATCACAAATAAACTCACAGCAAGTGGGATTAAGTCACTCAGGAAACATTGAGAAAGTTTAAGGCAGGTTAAGAAATTAAGTTTAAGATTGTGTGAGGTACAGGCTATTTTACCACTCCTAGGAACTTACATGAACAGGTAACATCAAACATAAATCATAACAGTAACGTATTACATGATTTCATCTAGTCCTTGTCCATGCACTATATGCATTAGTACATATACCTAATTGCCGTGCCACTTACTGTAGGATTTATCCTCATTTGGTTCTTGACCCTTCAGCTACAGCACAATGCTATAATATCCTATACGCTCTGCTGTTAAAAATGGTATTTTAGTTGAATATAAACAAACAAGCATTTCTAATAAGAGATGGAAGAATTCTCTAACTTTGGATAATGTGAGCTGAATGAATATGTGGACTAGGGAAATAAAAGCTATTGCTGTCTTTTACATTGCTGTGTAAACTGTTAGAGTCCTCCCTGGTCTTCTCACATAACCAATGTCATATACTTGTCCAGCAGATGCTAAGCTTACCTATGATCTGTGAAATGGTACTGCCTTTTGCTTTTTCTTTGTGTGAATTGCCAGGATCTCTTAGGAAAAGAAACGTCTAAGAATTTCCAATTAAAATTTTGATTGAAAAAAAATCACCAGAATATATAAATAGATATTTCTCTTCTGAAAACTAATAATTCTTTGCCTTTATCCATTCCCCTGCATTTGGCACCATATTCCCTTCTTTCTGATAGAAAAAAAATGTGTGTAGCCGCATGGTCAACTGGATTACAAAAACCATCCAGATAAACTACCTAAAAGAAACAAAGCTAAGAAAAAAAAATTCAGCTGCACTGTGGGTCTTAAAGTGGTCTAGCTAAGTGTAAAACTGAAACTTGGAATTTACTTTTGATGCCTTATCTCAGCTGCTCTATCACAGCCTCAGAGTGATGGAGGCTGATTGACCTTATTGAGGTTTTTTTTTTCTTGAAGATGAAATTATGTGAATTTCAAAAGAGTTGAAATCACCACAAATAGATTAGGGCAGAACAGATTGGTTCATCTAAATCAGTTTTTTTTCACAGATTATGCAACTAACCTCATTTTGAAATGACCAAATGACCAAGGAAACATTGAATTCCCAATAATATTCTCCTTTGCAACACATTGTTTGCATTTTACCATATCCCCCCACCCCCAACAGCATCCTGCCCAAATGGTTCAAGTCTAAGAAGAGATTAAGAAGTCAGTAAACAAAATTACTATGCAGAGCACAAGCCCATCTTTTGCTTCCTTTGGAGGTCACCCATCCAGTCTTGCTCTCCAGTGCTTCCATGCTTTATCTCAAAGCTCTGCTGCTGTGTGAGCTCTGTCAGCTGAGCCCCTGGGGCTGATGTGCCTCCACCACAGTCGAGTTCCCCCAGTGCTTATGGGTGATTCCAGCCAAACCCTAATGTGAATTTGGGAATTCCCTGTTTGCATTACTTGTCCATTATTACTTATTCAGATTGTTTATACAACTTCATCGATGTTTAAGTAGTCTTCTTTCAGTACGCCTTTGAAGCAAATAAATAAATATTTTAATTATGTATGTTTAATCTTTTTTTAACTAAGTTACAATTTGAGCTGACTGGCCCACCTGAGAGATCCTGGCTATCACTCAGTATCTCTAGATTCCTCATTAGAACTGATGACTTTTCAGCTGTTATAGCAAGATAATTTTTTTTCTCTAAGTCCTCACGCTGCATTGCAATATCAGCTTGGATAGTGCATGTGTTCAAGTTAACAAACTTAAAGGAAAGATGACATGTTAAAGACTAATCATAATTTAGAGCAGCCTTTTGAACTGCTATTTCAATGGTGAGGATTTGGAAAACGTGGGATTAATGGGAAGGTAGATATGATCTATTTCTCTTTTTCTCTATCTATAGGAATACTAGACTTCATCTCTGAAATCCTTGGAGATCCTTGAAAAATGCTCAGTGAGGGCTAAGTATCATTATTTCAATAACTTCTAGGCTATGCAAATCTTGTTAAATGGGAATAATACTGACCTTCCTCTAGAAGGTCTGTGAAGTTTAATATTTCCTCTCCTCTTTGTACCCCTCTGGGGAAAAGTACTGTGCAAGAGCAACATGTTATTGTCACAGCATATCTGAAATCTTTGAGGCTTCATTGCCAGTGTGCCTTAGGGACCTGTGCGTCCCTTATTGCTGGAGCAGAATAGCATTTGGTTAATTACTGACTTCCTGAAAACTCCTGAAACCTTTTGCATTTGTTACTTCAAATTTTTGGTTGCTTAGTATATTAGAAAACATGATGTAGGGAAGAGAATTTGTGGGGGTTTTGCTGCATGTCTGAGGCACAGTAGTTCCATAGTGAGGATGGTATTGCATTTACATTAACTGAGAGTTTTGTGCGTGGATGCATGTATATTAGCTTGTCTGTTTTATATCTGTTCAGCTTGCACCTGCTAAATTGCAGAAAGCAAAAGCCCTGCAAACACTAAATACGGATAAGAGAAAATAAGCCATGAATTTGTTCTGTTAATGGGCTCCATATGTTCTCAGATCTGTCTTCAAATTTGTCTATTTTTTCCCTAATCAGCAATTTGAGAAGTGTACGGAAAATTAGAAGAGCTTTCAATAACAATTATGACAATGAGGTGCCTTTGAATCCTCTCAAATATAGAAAGAATGGGAGAAAGCTAATTACCTGAAGACTTTTTCCAATCATTCTGCATCATCTCTGCTAAACCTTGGTCCTATTCCCATAGGAAGACTTCCCCAGTCAGCACATCTGCAGAGGTGCATGGTTACAGTGCTTTGCTACAGCCCAGAGCACCTTCAGCTGTGATTTCTACTTCATCTCACCCAATTTAACTACCTCCAACTATGGAAGGTTAATAATGAGCAGGTTGCCGTAACTTTTTAAAGAATCTGCAGGAAATATCTTAATGCAACTGTCAGTCTGTGCACGTACCGTAGGCGCTTGCTCTCTCTGATAGCCTGGAGCTTAAAAGTGCTGTTCTTTGCCAAGGAAGAGGCGGCTATCTTCAATCTGGCATCTGAAAATGACAAAGAGATCTATCAAACAGAATTAGAAGCACAGATCCTTCCTGTTCTGTTTAGCTTTGTAATTCAATCTGATTCAAACCAGAGGCCTGGCCTAAGGAGAAGTGCTCCTTCAAATCTAATGAAGCAGTCCTCCGATTTACCATCATGCAAACATTAATATGTAAACTTCCTATGTATATAAAAGATATAAAGGCAAATTGTATATGACAGGAATTATTTATCAAGATATGCTAAATCTGAAGTTCTCCTTCTGCTGGATTCTTCTTCACACTCTCTGTAGGCTTCCACAGCTACCTTTTTATTTGTCCTTTCTGTACCACTCCAGAGGTCCTAAATTAATTTCCACTGTATACCTAGGTATATTCCTGAAACAACTGTCACAGAGACTTTGTGAACAACTTCACTGAGCTGTCAGTAGCATGGAAGATTTGAAAAGTCTGCTTATGATTTCACTGATTTTTGTTATGTTTATACGCTGTTGTCCAGGGAACTTAATGGTATGTGTACTATCCAGAATATGACCTGGATAAGACTGTTCAGACATATTCTTATTGAACGTTACCAGCTTGATAAGGTACTTTGAAAATACAGTGACCACATGTATGCACATGACAGATGCTAGGTAGAGATGTAAGTGAATGTGAAGGAGGAACTCAAAATTCCCCGTCTCTGCATAAGTTTTCTACCATGACCTATTCTTCTTCCTGGAATGTTATTTCATACCTGTACATTGCTGATATAATTGTGAATGTGTTTATGCTACATATTTATTTAAGAGGTTGAATGGAGCTTTGAGCAACCTGATCTTGTGGAAGGTGTCCCTGCTCATGGCAGGGGGGTTGGAACAAGATGATCTTTAAGGTTACTTCCAACTCAAATTGTTCTACGATTCTAAGAGGCTAGAGGTACTGTTATTGGGATAGAGCATGTCACAGCTTCACCTAAAATGGCTTGTGCAAAAAAATAATCAACTAAAGATAGCTTCATCTGACTTCAGATGCTTAATTTTTCATTCTACCTTGCTTCTCTTCTACCCTTGTTCGCCTGTGTCATGCCTGATGTCTTGATTGTAAGTTCTCTGGTAGAAGCTGTGTCTGTCATTTACCTGTCTAGCGTGTCACAAAAGGATGGTAACCTCTATTGGGTTTTCTGGGTGAAACTGTTAAAAATATTGAAATCCTTCTGAAGAATAGTTTTGAGCCTTTATTATCCTGTGAATTTTGGACAGTAAAAATGACATGTTTCTCTTGTTACAGTTTGGAATCTTGTACAAGGTCAACTAAGGAACTGAAACCTAAATATGAATTACTTCCTTCTGTGGACCCATTTAAAAGGTAAAACTTTTTATCAAGGCTTTTGGGTTTGTCTCCCTTTACTACATAAGAAGTTTTAAAGATGAAGACATAAAAAAGTCACTAAGATATGTTCTTTAGCAACGTAGTGGAAATTATGACAAATAATAGAGTACAAAAGCTTTTAAAAAACAACAAACAAACTTGTGAATATCTTCTAAAAAGGGGATTATTAGGTCAAAATCTCAGGTAAAGTTTACAAAGAATTATGCATTCTGAAAAGAAACACCATTTATTGTTTGCTTTCCACTAAAGTTCAATATAAACATACAGCCTTAAAAACTACCTTGAGCTGACCTACAAATCTTAGTCTTTGAGCCATTTTAGTTTAGAGAATCAACCTTTGCTGTGAGGATTTTTTACAAAAACTAGTTTAGGCTATATTGCCTAAGGCATGTATTCCATTCCCTACTTTAACCTCTGCTAGTTTCCAAAATCCTCAGGTAATGCTAACTGAGTTTCTACTTGGAATGAAACTGTACAGAGGAAAACAGCACAAGCAAAAAGTTTATTGTGCTAGTGCATTCAATTAGTGCAAACTTTCATATTTCTTTAGTTCAACTGTGGCAGTCTTCAGCAACTCTACTTTTTTTCATCTAACATAGGAACTGTTAAAAATTATGATACACTAATGAGGTAATGTGGGTTAATGTAAGTTCTTTAGTAGAGAACACAGCAATGGAATATTCATTTTTATATGCAATGGGGAAAATTCTGGGATTCTCTTTTTTACCCACACATCATTTTACCAAGTAATTTTCCTGTAATTCAGGAGCTGACAGCAATGAAAGGTTGCAGCAGGAGCAGCATGGTGCTTTGACAGCTGGATGACTCCAGCAAAGACAGCAGGCCAGGAAAGGCCAACTGCATTGTAAAAGTGACCTGATCACTCTCCTGAATGGGAACAGTGGGCTGGTCTTTCCTATGTAGATTACTATCACCCTGGTGTGATATACAAACCACTTTGCATCCCCGTGTTTTCTTCTGTGCTGCTCATGCTTGTATAGTAGTATAGTTGTATAGTATGTAGTGACTAAGTTATCTAGTAGGGGCTGTGTTGACTTTCCATCTAACTGTTTTGCTCTGGTCTATTTTCCTGACTCTTAGAAATGGAGCAAGATAGCAGCTAAAAAGAAAACTGTTTAACCCTTTTTCTGAGCTTTCTTTGGAGGTTGTTTTTTCAATGTGAAGTAAATGCTGTGGTATTTGACTCTTTGCATTTTTGAGCAGTTAATCAATCAGTTGTAGCTTGTGTATATGTACAGATCACTTCTTCCTAACAGGCACAGAAGGTGACAGAGCTGTGATTGCACTGGAACTATGATTTGCATTATCAAATCACCACAGCTCATTTCTTTTTCCTTCCTTGGATGGATTAGACCTCATTGTTCTTTTTTATTTTATAGTGTTTATGCTAGGGACTATTTCTTCTTATGTTTCTACATATGCCTGACAAGCAAGTCTGGCTCAATGAGACTTGCATGGCAGCAGTAGATTCTAAGCATGCAGGAATTTTAAAAGAAACTGTAATTGGGTTGATAGGTCCCTAGCACAACAGCCTGCTGCCCAGCTTTGAGGTAGATGACCCTCGCTATCAAATCTGGAACATTTTTAGCATGAGCATCTTCAGTGTAGGATCAGAAAATGCCTCAGGTTGCTGTTAGCACTTTCATTCCTTATTGCAACTGAAAGCAACTATTTTAAAAGACCCAGACTGGAAGAATGGCTTAATTGACCCAAATCCCAGAAGTTTTCCATTTATAGTTAGGGATGGACTGTTCTGCTGTTTGAACACTTTTATTGTATAATTATGAGACAGGTAGACACAAGCTGGAAAGAAACATTATGTGACAGAGTAAGACTTCTCAGGGTATAAGCAGCAGATACAAACAGAGGTGCTTTTCTCTGTCAGTAGACAAACTGACATCATCACTGAAAACAGTGGCAGTGTTAGTAGTGCAACATTGCTCTCAGTCTCAGGCAACGTGCTCAAGTCCAAGGCTACATTAACTTTTTTCTTCTGGACACAACTAAACAGCTATTCCACGGAAAAAAACCCAAAACCTGTTTCCCCCCCCCCCCCCCATAGGTTTGGGCTAGAACATGTATTGCTATTAGGTGGGAACGATATGTATGTAAGTAGCAACTGTTCACTGGCAGTGGGGTCTTCAGTGTTTTCTTGTTTTTCCTGATGTTCATATGAAAACTGGTATTCCCTTCCCCCTCCCTCCCCTTCAGGTGCTTGTAACTTGGCCATATTTGGAGAATTTTCTTACATGCAAACACTAAACATGGGCTCTGTTCTGCCAAAGTTAAAGTTCTTGCAGAATAAGGGATAACAAAAAAATTCAGTAAGGTTCCCAGATTCCACTAGAACATGGACAAATGCATTGCATTTCTCAATAACCTCAGTCCTAGAAGGGTTGAACTTCCAACAAGAATTGTTGCAGTAGTTGCATCAGTATGCGGTATTCATCCCAGGTGGCAAAGGTATAAAAAGACTGAAACTAAGGGTCGTATAATAGGCAGCATTGAGCAACCTTAATAATAGGTGGTGCTATCAGACTTGCCTATAAATAATCCATGTTGTCAGGAAACTAATGGATATTCTGCATTCAACATTCCTATAAGAGTGAAGAGTAAGTGGTTCCCCAGATTTCATTATTGATGTGTCTGCAGCTTTGCTTAAATATTATGCCTCCATTTGGGATGGGGGAAAGCTATAAGAATCCTTTTACCACTGGTGCTCCATGACAGCCACCTTGCATTGCACAAACTGCTGAAATCCTGTCAGTGTATCTTCAAAACAGCAGTTGCTTAGGGAACAGATGTAATCAAAACGTTTTAAACCTTTTTGAGACTAAAGGATCTTCACAAAAGATTGAGAGAATTGATGTCTGTTTCAAAAATAATAATAAAAAAAGATGTAGGATTTTGCAGTTGAAATAATTTTTTCAAATGAAGGAGAGTTTCTGCCACTTGCTGGCAGAGGGGGCTATCTGTCCATGGTTAACACAACATCCTCCAGTCAGGAAACCCAGCAGGGGAACTAAAGCCACTCCCAACAAGTGTGGTGCACAGGGCAAGGAAGTGAGAAACACATGACCTAAAAGCATTTCAGGGATTTTGATGGGAATAATGAATGCCCTTCTCTAGGATCTAACAGGGGTGAAAATATTTGACCTCTTGGATCACTAAAGAGATTTGATAATATTTTTTTTGTACAAAATATTTGTTAAATACAGTACAAGAGGACAGCATTGCGTTAAGGTGCATGATTTCAGCCATTGTAAAAGGATAAATGGGAGGTATACAGGAGAAATTTTGCTCTGTGATATTCATTTGTTTTTAAGGCAGACTGTAGACTTTGGTAGACTCATATGATTTTTCAGGCATGTTCTTGAAGAATGCTTATAAGGGCAATTTGGAAACAAAAAAACAGATTCTTGATTCTCTGCTTTAAGATTCCCAGAGAAATTAAAGGTACATCAGTGAAACAACACTAGTCATTGAACAGTCAGATGTTTGTCAGAAGAATGCTATGGAAAGGGAACATGTTAATTTGATGTGTGCCTATACGTTACTTTGGAAATACAGAGGAAAAAGACACACTAAGATGTCTAGATAATGAAAATTTAGCAAATTCTCATTAATTTATATAAAAAACCTTTGTGGATAGTGAGTATTCTCATTTGAATATAGTACTTTGTTTGGGTTTACATATCCATGCATACATTCCTCTTAAATTTAATTGAATTTCACTGAATTTTTAGAATTGGAAGGCACTGTAGAGATCATCTAGTCCAACTCCCCGCGCCGAAGCAGGATTGCCCAGAGCTAGAGCATGTCACTCAGGACTGCATCCAGGCAGGTCTTGAAAATCTGTAAAGAAGGGGACTCCATGACCTCCCTGGGCAGCCAGTTCCAGGGCTCCGTCACCCTCACTGTGAAGCAGTTTTTTCTCATATTTGAGTGGAACCTCCTATGTTCCAACTTGTGCCCGTTTCCCCTCGTCCTTTCATTGGCAACCACTGAGAAGAGTTTTGCTCCCTCCTCCTTCAAACCACCCTTTAGATACTTATAG